>JAGDQP010018195.1:0-37047 GCA_022664845.1 Lepisma saccharinum
CGACGAACTTCTAGAGGTCATTCCTTACATCAAAACAAGAACGGATTCCTCTGAAATTTTTTTTAAATGTGCATAGTTTCGGAGCAACAGGCTGCCGAAAACGTGAAAAAAATGAACTTTGCAGCTTGATATGTCTATCACACGAACAGTAGAGCTGAGAAGGCAGGGTGCTGTCAAAGACTTTACATCTAGGTCTACACTATCCAAAAATGCATATTTCAAACTTCCGTAATGGGCACGCAAGGGATTCCTCAAAGGAATTAGGGGATTCTCATAAAATCTCTGAAGTAAAAGAGGGTCGAAATGAACATGAATGGGACGGTTTTCCACCAGGAAATAATAATTCGTTTGTGGCAAGTCGATATTACAAGTATATATTCCATATACCGAACGATTTTTTTAAGTGGTGTTTGCATAACAAGTAGGAATAAGAATTGCATAATTTCCCCGAACGGTTTATTTATTTATTATCAAAGAGATTAAATATCATTGCCCAATTATATGCTATGAATGAGTATGTTATCTTTACTCACACGAGAAGTCATTTAATTTATGATCATTTTGACATATACTGTAGGTTCTTCCATAACATGTGAACCTTCGTCCCTTGTCTGAAACAAATGCTTTTAACAACCCACAAGGCACGTGCTTCTAACCGCATTGTAAATATTGGCAGATGAACGACGTTGCCAACCTCCATAAAAACAAAATCTTACTTTCACCAAAAATAAACGCTTCGCAAAAACTTTACCCTTTGTGAATAGTACAGGACTCCTCGTTGAAATGATTCATTAGGAAACATAAAGTTGATCTGAATGAGGATCAGTCGGTAGAATGCTTGACATGTAATCGAAAGGACACAGGCTCGATTTCCGGTGCCGGCCATCCTTACTGATGTTTTCTGTTATCCCTCGGCAACATGTCGATAAATGCGTCCTAGTTATTATTATTATTACATATATTTTACATCTGTATAAAACATGGCACAAAAAGGAAATAGAGTCTGGCTCCTCCCCCTGAAAAGAAGTTTTAACCAATGATTAAGATAATTTGACGAGTGATATGTTTATCATGCTGAAAAAATGTACAAAAATTTATCAATGCATAAAATTTATGAACTTCTCCTAAATATTTATTCTGTATCCGCGCTTAGACCATCCGAGTCATCGCTGTTCTCCTCCGTTGAGTCAAACACTTCAATGAAAGACCCGTACAGCTGTTATCGAAAACTGATTCTAGGCCCCTGTCTCGGTTCAATCTTTTCTACATGATTTATATATTTCTACCATTTTTCGGGACTAAACATCAGACAACCACGATCTAAAAGATTCGATATTTCTAGAGGGTGTAAACCCTGCAAAAAAGCAGGAGGGCAATAAATGTTTTACGACAGGACCCTGTCACTTCCTTGGTGCGGTAGGGGGTTTCCGGGGGAAGTGTTTTGGGAAAAAGGTTCTCAAGAAATAAAAATAACTTTTTTGTACCTCATCTTTAGAAATATTCCGTAATCTCCTGCTTCTTTTGGGGAATCCCTTGCGTACCCATTACGAAATTTTGAAATATGCATTTTCAAGTGGAGTAGGTTTAGAGTTTTTGACAATACTATGCCGCATCAGCTTACTGTTCGTGGCGATAAAAATATAAAACTCTCAAAGTTAATTTTCCCACGCTTTCGGGCACCTGTAGCTCTAAAACTATGCACATTTCGAAAATTTGTCAGAGGAGTTTTAGTCTTGTTTTGATGTGAGGGACAACGTCCAGAGGTTTGTCGGTGTAGTTCATAAACACTCTGGATATACTCCGAGCCCCAAACACACAGTAGATCCCCATCGCAAGCCTGTTGACCCCTTCCAAAATGAATGTATAAATACGTGCCTCATTAAACGTAAGAAGGGAGTGGGTAAATCGGAGACCCGGATCTTGCCCCTATGGGCAACCGGTTGGGAGCATTTGGGGTGAACCTTTTCGATAGATATATATATATATATATCGACATAGATATATATATATATATATATATATATATATGTTAGATTTAACGGGCGGCAGAGGTACAAAACAAATGACTGTGCCCGCCTGGGGCGCAGTATTTTGTAGATCCAGTAAGGTTTCATCTCTAGTCCTATCAGTTTGCTAGAGTTTTATTCTTGTCTGTTTTCAAGCATGCAATATATATATATATATATATATATATATATATATAGTGATTCTGCCAGAATTTTCGGTTTGGGGAGTATTAACCAGAAAATTGGGAAACAACAAAGTAGAATTTTAGTGTTTCTATTCATTTTTACCGTAAAAAAATAATGCTTGAGAACTGCCATTTGGTAGGTTCTGGCAGAATCTCTGGACTCTGGACTCTGACATCGGGGCACTTCTGAGGAGAGGGACAATCATGACGTCAGAACATTCTCACTAGCGAAAAGAATCCTAGAGTGAATAATTCCGTAACAACAATATCTTGAAAGTTTAATATATTGCGACAGTTTGACGCAGTAAATGACGCATTGACGCATGCGACAGTTTGACGCATTGCGTATTAAGAAGAAAAAATACTTAACCTGACTTTTTCTAACCTATGTGTTTGAATTTTATGAAATGTTTAAAGTGCGTATTGTTTTCATCACCTAAAAGGAAGAAAAAAGTCTAATAACAAAAGTAGAGGTTTTTTTTGGAAAGCACAAAGCAAAAAGGTGTTTCTCTTTTAAAAAACTTTAAGTGAAGGAGTGCCGAACACGAGACCACTGTATCACAAGTCCAATGCCTTACCCATTTTTACTATTTGTTTATTAAATGTGAATTAGACTACAGATATCAGAATAAACGAAAAAGAAAATATTTAAAAAACATTAAATTAAAATAAAGGCATAAAACAAATTAAACAATAACAATTCAAAATAACCTATTTAAATAAAATATTTACTTCTTTCTTTTTTTAAAAAAAAAACTAGATGAACTAGTATCGAACGCGGGACTGCTGCATTACAACTCCAATGCCTTATCCATTTCTTCACACAGCCACAAAGTGCTTTCCGAGAGCTCTTTATAGCAATTCCGTAAACGTTTAACGTACACCACTAATTACGTGGTGTTCACACGTCATGATTATCAGAAAATCCTCAGTTTTTTGTTCCATTCTGCCAGCAGTTCTGTTTGTTTAGAAAGAGGAAACAATGTTGCTATTTACCCAGGGCAGGATTTATGCGTCTAGGTGCTCTAGGCCCATGACTTCCAGCGCTCCCGCCCCTTCACCCTCACCTTCCGACCTTTTTCCCTTCTTACCCTCACATGATCACAAATGGCTCTCCTCCGTCTTCTAGCCATTAAAAATAATAACGGGATAATAATTACTTAACTCTGGTAATGTGGTTATTTACAAAATTCGTTTCAATAATATTATAACAATGAAATAATTTCATTAAATACAATGAGCAATTTTAATTAAATTACTGTAGGTTACCTGTTGAAAATATGTTAACTACACTGAACAAGAAGGTAATACAAACTATTTTTCAATTTTATTATTTACGAAATTGTTATTACATTTTGTTCACGATTTTTATGCAGCTTTAAGAAGAATCCTAGCTTCAGCCATTTTTGGATTCTACATTTTCTAACATCATAAATGGCACATTGCAGTTTCGTGATAGATTTACAATTTTAACAATTAAAAACTCTAAAATTTGTTAAATACCTTTATAAAGTTTTTAAGAAGAAAAATTTAAAAATTAACAATTGCAATCACAATACAAAACACTAAAATTTTAAAATACATTTATAAAGTTTAAAAAATCTAAAAATTACAATTACATTCCAAACCACAAAGCACACAAGACACTTATATCATATAAGGATACACAAAAACTTGTTTAAAGTAAATTAAAAAATGATAAAAGTCGTCATATTTTCTCCTCGCTATTTAGCATTTATTGATTCATCCTCTTTGCCACTTCTCTTTATGTAGGAAAAAAAAACATACATTTACAGAATTGAACTCTACTATGTACCGGTACCTGTTAGTCAGTATACCGGTCCACTCGCCAATACGTCCCCCCTAAGAACTAGCAAGTTCAAAGTTAAAAAAATCTCTAGGAATGGACAAAAGCGACACTACAAACCCATTAGCTTGGTTGAATACGTGAGCAGCTCTTTGAATTTTAAACGTCATCTCCGGGAATATTCATCTCCTGAAGATATAAAGTCAAGTAAGGGAGGAAATGTTTCTTCTGTCGTAAAAGACACATTAGGATATCTTTAAAATTTGTAAGGTCTTTACATTCATCTTTGGATCACACCAGGATATGGTAAGGGAGGGTAGCGGCCTGTATGTTAGTTAAGGTACCATTCTGACGTTTGTCTGGTGAAATTGAAGGAAACTAAAGTGAAATGTCAGTCAGAACGATTGGCAGCAGGATTCGAACGAACGGTCCATTGCGGACCCGAAAGGAAACTTTAGTTTCCTTCTTATACAAAAATTAGGCCTTCATGCATACTTAACACAAAACATATCTCTTGCCCATTAGTAGAGGTATAAATGACAGCGACACCTTATTTGTGACATAGACTAAGAAAAAAGTTTTTAAAGACATACTTTTCTTAAACAATTCCTACTAAAAAGTAAAAAAATAATTTTGTTTATGCTTGACTAAAAAGAAAAGCATGGGGCGCTCTCTCATATACAGTCACTTTATACATTCTTCCATTGGTGCGCCCCTTGCTTTTCTTTTTAGTCAAGCATAAACAAAATTATATTTTTACTTTTTAGTAGGAATTGTTTAAGAAAAGAATGTATTTAAAAAGTTATTTTATTATTTTTAACCCAAATCCTAGTGTTCTGCAATCAGTCAAACGCGAAATCGTTGCAGGCATAATATTAAAAAATATATGTTTTTAAATTATATAAATACATAGAAATATGTTAAAGTAACAATGGAATATTCTGTAGTCACCGGACTGACGTCACTGTGCAAAATATCATTGTATGAGATCGGGAAATGAGTTAAATTAACGTTGGAAGATTTGAGGACACCAGCGAACTAAAGAAAAGAATGTAATAATGATTATTGGTGTGTACAAAGACAAAAATGGGAATAAATAATGTTCCTAATATAAGCTAATCTTTGTTGTACTATTTCTAATGTAAATTAAACTAACTTTAAGTTACCTGAAGTCAGTTATTTACGCTGGGGTCAGA
The DNA here is from genome assembly GCA_022664845.1 of Lepisma saccharinum. Classification (NCBI taxonomy): domain Eukaryota; kingdom Metazoa; phylum Arthropoda; class Insecta; order Zygentoma; family Lepismatidae; genus Lepisma; species Lepisma saccharinum. The sequence goes on from JAGDQP010018195.1 coordinate 5,195, forward strand.
CGGTTCAAAAGTGACAGTGTTTGGCTCTCTCTCTTAATGTTTTTTCCTAAATATTGTTTTCGTCTCGCGTATTAAGTAGCAAATTCTAATTTTTCCTTGTAAAGTGCGCCCCTAGGCCCGGGCCTAGTGTGCCTATGCACCGAGAAGTAATCCATGGCCAGCAGGGCCACCAAGACTGGGTTTCTGGCCAAATATAAGGCCACTTTCGTCCGTTGATATAAATAACTATTTTATTATGAAGAATATTTAATATTTTGGGTAAAGAATCGGCTTCTGCACAGGGGCACAGGCCCCACAAAACACTAAACCTCCAGGAACTCCTTGTGATATTTGATTGATTGTTTCTGAGTTCAATTACCGCCTGAACAGGAAGTGTGCAATTGTATAGAAAATGTACAGAAAGTGTATATAAGCTGTAATTAAGATAAAAGCTAAATGTTTATAATTTTTACAGGTTTAAGTTTCTTTGTAAATTTAGTTAAAGTTAATTAAATTAAATTAAAGTATAGGTCTATGCATAAATCCGGCCCTGTATTTACCCTTAGCAAGCTTAGGAGAAAAATAACAGTTAAGCAAATAACTGCTATTTTTCATTGGTTGTAGCAGTGATAGCAATTTATCCAAAGTAGCAGTGAAAAAGTAGTTGCTACGCTGTTTCTTGACCATTTCTCTTTTGCACCTAATTTTCAAGGCCTTACTAATAGATGCGCCATTCCTTCCAGATATCAAAACCGGTATAAAGTAGATTTTCAAATTTTTGGCGTTGATTGTCTTCTTCAAACTGCCGATTCAATGATACATGATCAGAAAGGGTATAGTCAAAACCAAGTCGGACGGTACCGAAACTACCCAGTTGGACGCAGAGAAACAATTTGGAGAAAGAAAAGTTGAGAATATTTTTAAAATAATATATTTTAAAAGAATATTATAGCACATAATCTGTTAACAAAGTGTATGGCAGAGTATCTGACATAGTAACGAATTTTAAACGATTCACGATCTTTTCACGATCGTACAGCAGAGGCAAAATAGTTTATACTTGTATTGAACTTAATAGCAACTGATGTTTTGAAAGTTCCGTATTTTCGTATTATCGGCTTCGAATTACGAGATTTTGCGATGAGACGAAACATATCGCATGTTCTCAAGAAAAGTGAGAACTTACAACTGGAAATTATTATTTATCTTTTTTCGTAGCGTTGGCTAAAAAGATTAGAGAACCATTCACGTTTCACAAAAATGTTACAAAACTATCTTCATTCGTAGTAGGTAGATAGTTGAGTGTAACCTTTCCGTTTGACGGATTTTAAATATAGGTTCTCGAGTAAAAGGTCAATTTCTTCCGTCTCCTGCAGAATTATACTTTTCTTCAGAGGGTGTGATATGTTATACTGTTTCAAAATTTAAAAACAAAATATTGAAGCTTTCTGTGAAGTTTTAAAAAAAATAAAAACATCGTTCTTTTTTCACGTTTTATAATTTTTTTTCAGACAGCAATGCTTTTTCCTCCAGATAATCAATATAATCAGCAGGATTGGAGTTAAGCCCCGACACATTATCCCAATTTCCTTTGCTTTCCTGCAGCCTTACGAGACAAATGATGGAATTATTTATGCATTCACTGCCACGTTGCTATGCTTCCTATATCTTCACCCTGAAAAATATAAGCAATTAACTAAGGATTATATTATGTTTCTCAGAGATACTTCGTATAGACCTATCGATATACAACTTTCTGTTTTTGTACATTATTTCTGTTGTTGCCAACAATTAATTAAAATAATATTTTAAAGATAATTTAAACCATTGTAGTATGCAGGTTTTCTCACATTATATAATAATAATGATAATAATAATAATACAAGGAATATTATATTCCGCGGTGGCTCAGTAGTAGAGCGTTCACCTGTGGTGCCTGGGGTCTTGGATTCGATCAGAGCTCATGCCATGTAGACTTTATGGTGGACAAACACCGTGTGCGTGGGTTTTCTGAGCGTTCTCCCGTTTCCTCCCACTTTCTTCATTCCACCAATTCTACCATCATCATTCCTTCGGACTAAAGTAACGTTTCCTAAAAGCTTCAAATAAAATTCAATGTAATACAGTTACTTTATTCTATTTGCATTCAGTATTGTCTTCTCTCATAGAAGGCATTACACTCTTAATTTAGTTTTCTTTTTGTTTCCAGTGATGTTTTATTTTGGTTACATTTATATTGGGCAGCTACAGCTCAGTTGGTAGGGAGTTGAATTAGCAATCAGAAAGTCCTCCCTGCAGCCAACATCCTGACTCAGTTTCTTCAGGGTTTTTCCTCAGCCACACCAGACAGATGTTTATTCCTTTAAACTAAGGCCTAGCTGATTTCTTTCCAACATTCTCTCAACTACTCCAGTGTTCGAAGTGGGAGAGAAACAGAGACGATATGTTTTCCTAATACTTGCCGCAATATATAAAAAAGTTATATATAACAACACGCATACCGTGTGTTTCAGTGACGGTATGCTTTTAGCTATCAAAAACCAGAGCTGGTATGCCATACCGGTGCATACCGCCTCACTTCGACCACTGAACTACTCTATTCCGCTTGAACCAAATTGCCTAAATAAATTCAAATTTAAGTTCCGCTAAATGTACTTTGTTCCTGAATTTAAATGTGCATAAACTTGTTTCGCTCTTGTTATTAACTTTGTTTCTTCTGTAGTCACACACGTTTAGAAGCTTTTGTATATTATTAGAAATAATATTATGAGATCATAAAAAACAAGAATAAATCATTGAATATTGGGGTTCTATTGAAGTATGCTGGTAATCGTTTCCCATGCGGTTTTGTATCTTTCCTCCTGTTTGATCTAGTTGTTTGAAATTGAAACATAAATTGCATTATATATTGTATATACCTTTAGTACATTCATTATTTTCTTGCTTTTGTTTGACAAACGAATGAGCACATTGTGCGTTTTTACTTATTTATTTTGGCGTTTCTATTGTTTTGTTTTAGTCTGTTTTTATAATTATATACATTTAGGTCTTTTATTTCCCTATTATCGAGAAGTTTAATCGCTTTTATGCTTTTGTATTTTTTTTTAGTCCATGTTTTGTATATAGACGACATAGTTGATTGTGTATTTAGTTCATTGTCTGGTTAATTGGAATCCGTAGTCCATTGTTAAAGTTACTTTGTAACATGGGTTCATTACTAAGCAGTACTAGAGGCGGATTAACGAGTCTCTTTCAAATGATTCTCCATTTACGAGTGAGGTTTACGTAATTATATATCTCTGTTTGATGCGACTAATGTTCGGTTTATTTTGATAACCTTTAAAGATTTATTTTTTTATTATTATGTTTTTAAAACCTTACATTCCTTGTTTCTTCAACTGTAAAGTTTATAAACTGATCTCGTAGGGAGCAGGGACACAATGGGATTGTTTAACTTAGAATGATAAACACAGTGTGTTCATTAAGTAAAGAGAATACGTGTTTTCACAGTGTTTCCATCTCTAGTACAAATTTCGGAAGCACTTCTTCTTAAAATCCCATTCCCGTACAGGTTTCAAATTGCTTGCTTAATTCAATATTCTGAATATTCTTTCAATCTTTTCGTATCCCGTTCTCTCCTAGAGTCTGTTGAGTTCGTGGAACAAAAACGTCATCTTCAGGAACCAATGACTGGAATTAGCTTCTCTTCCCCCCCCCCCAAAAAAAAAAATATTTGATTTTTGCGTTAGAGTGCATTGCCATACAATTACGAGAAATGTTTGAAGTTAAAACATAACGTCTTGCATTTGCTCATACGACATTTTCGACACTTTCTGTCTCTTGGGATGAAAATTCATGGTCGATAATAACCTCGGTATGAACATTGTTTACACTGACGATTTTTCTAACGGTAAGCTTTTCTTTCTAACCGGACGAAGACGGGGAGCGACATTCTGAACTCTGACAAGCCCAGTTGAAGGAGTTTCGTAAGCATTTTTTTTTCTAAATCAAAATTCAATTTTATTTCTGCTTTGTTCTCTTCATTTTCAATTACCAGAAAACGTGCACACTACCATTGTTTCTCTTCCCATTATAGTTCATTACTGCTGGCTGGACAATTCTAGTAGACCTAACGATGTACTATTGTAGTCTAATACCTTAATACTAAACACAGAGTTGCACGCAGTCTCGTACCTTAATTGACGCACTATGTATTGGTAATTGTGAGGCTTTGCTTTAGAAGCACACTTAGGCTAAAGAAATTTAAACACTATGGATGCTGAACTCGTGGTACTTTCTAGAAGAGAGCCGACAAGATTTGAAACGAACAGGATCTGGATTTCCAGACTTCAGAGGAATAAGATATCCGAAACCAGGTTCTAAGATCTGGATTCACAAATCCGGCATCTGAGATCCATATATGAATTTAGAAAAATCCGGTATTTGATATCTAAATATGTACATTCTCAGTACCGTTTGTTTAGTACTCGAAACCTAAAAAAATATCAGTAATGTTCTGTTTAAATCCATGATCTTTTTAACACGGTCGAAGTCTGATACTAATCTAACGGATTATATCCCTCGTCACGGACATCCTCCAGGGAAAGTTAGCGTTTAGGTAACAGATCCGGTTGCCTAGCGGTTGTGGTTGTGGAGTTCGGATCGACACTCGCTGCTGTCGGTCATAATGACTGAGGCTTTTCAGATTTTACTTCAGTTTCACGAAACAACTGCAGAGCTAGTACCTAGAAAAGTGCCTGGTTGCTATCTTCCCTTTCTCTACCCACAGAAATATGTTCACTAAAGGATGTTATTACTCCCACATGTGAATAGCTTAGGCCAAAGCTGCTTATCGAGGCCGTGAATATAAAATACATTAAACCTCCGTTCTGATACCCAAGAGAGGTACGATTCGAACCCGCATCTCTTTCTCATGTCAGAGAGATGATTCGAAATGAGATACATTCTTTTCTATACCAAGGTTTGTTGCTACAGAGGAATCTACAGCTATACCGTTTTTCAAACGTAAAGTCTTTTGACCATGAGATGTTCTTTGCCAATCACGCTACTCCAGTGTTTCCAATTCTGCTCTGAATGACATTAAGCTGATTGTGCTCCCCCGCATAAGGATACTATTTGTCCCGGAATCTGAGTCCCGGTGTCCCGAAAATTATTTTCGGGACGCACAAATATCCAGGTTTTCAGCGAAGATAAATTTAAAGAGAAAATTATAGTTTTCTTTTCTTTTCACACGATTATATTAATTTATGATATGGTTGCTCAAGAAAGTAAAACTTAAATCCATTAATTTCACGATTCAACTGCCTTCACATTGAACGAAAGAACTGTTTCATTGGGTTAAGGACAAAGCGTTTAGCTGTTTAATGTTTATCGTTGTCGGTATTACTCCTTGTTCCATCTGTCACTTAGTCCCGAGTTATTTGAAGGATTCGCTGAATTTCTTGGCAATTTTTCGCTGGCCATCATAATGTCAAAGGGAAATGTATATTTTGTTTAATAAAACCAGACATACATCAATAGAAACAATATTTTTCGATAAAATAGAGGTGGATTGTTTCTATTGTTGATTGAAGATTTCTTTAAAAACGTTTCTTTCATTTACGCAACCATGGTGGTTCCGCTGCTCGTTCGACCAGGGCTTATCTTTGTAATTTAAAAGTTAGTAGCAGAGTAGAAATCACTATAAGTCATTAGGTGCAGGGTGTTTCATATAAAATTTGACGTCGTTTTAAATTTGACTGATTTATCTGCATAGTTTCAATGCTACAGTTGGTCGGAGTGCGTTTAACTCTTTATTTTTGAACATTTCAAAGATTTTCGTAAATTAGTTGCGTCTCGAATTTTCTTTTTGAAATATAACAACCCTATCCCCGCAACACACGAGGAAAGGAGGAAGAATAAGCAATAAAAAGCATAAAAAGAATATCACAATGAGCCAATATTTTGCACGTGATTTGATGAAAATTAAAACTCTTCCCGTGTCAAAAACACTTTATAGATATGACTTTCGTTGTTACGTTTTATAAAACCTTGTAGTATGAAACAAGAAAAGTCAATAAAGGGAGGTGAAAGTATTATATTGGGAATACATAAATTTGACAACTATGAATGACCAGGCGTCGATATCTAGACGTTTTCCCTCTCCCCTTCCCGTTCGCTTAACCCAGGAGAGATCACGTTCCTTCTTTTTCACGCGAGAGGTCGCCCTGGGCGTTTTCGGACAGTTTGATTTTACAAATGCAATACTAATATACTGAAGTTTTACGATGATTATAATATGAAGAGTTTAATAATAATGAAGGGTATCAGGACAAAACAGGGTAAGTCACAACACAGGTTTATTGAGAAAATCAAGTTTTAATCCCTTCATGTCTTAAATTTTAAGAGGCTCAACTAATAGTCTCCTGTGCTCATATCTCAGGTTTTATTCCTTCGTTCTTTGACAGTTTTGTTGTTTCAAATCTCCCCAATAGAATGAGTTATACAGCACAAAATCGCTAGAAATGTACTTACCCTGTTTTCTCCCGCTACCCTTCAAATAGTCTTCTCCTTTTTCAGATCCAGCGAAAATTTTAAAACCTTAAAGGGTTCGTGGGGTTAAAATGACCAGGAAATGCAATCACACGAGACCTTGGGTGTAAACGATCAGAGCCCTACTGGAACTGCGTCTCAGTAAGACGAAGCCACACAACTAAAGGCTATCTGAATGGCATATCATGCTACTCACATTCTCTGATGGGATTAGGTCGATTAGAGAGGGAACGTGGGGGAACATTTAAAAATGGCGACGTGCGTGATAGAAACCTGGTCATAAAGACCACTACGCGATCTCTCCCGTACTTCACGCCTTTCGGTTCATTAATTTATGGTAGTAGGGGAAATTAGGCAGCAATTACGAGTTGCAAAAAATAAACCCTTTTGTGTATGTGTGTTGTTTTTTTTTTTGTCCTTATCTCGTAAGCTTGCGCCCACTTATAATTCTCTCACGCCCTTCAAGGTGCGTCTTTCAGGTTGGAAACCACTGTTCTAAAGAAACGCTCTCTTATAAAACAGCAATCTCGTATTGAATCCTGAGACATTTTCATCACCATTACGCACTACATCCGAATTCAGGTTGGCTTAGATCTCAGGCATTTCCGGACCGGAAATTAAACCAAAGGGGTCAGTTAACCTGAATATATTATCTGGAAACTTCTTTCATTTCTCTCTCTCTCTCTCTCTCTCTCTCTCTCTCTCTGTTGACTGCCCACTCACACCACTCAACCCCGCCAGCCATCCTCTGAAAAACTTCATTTAGTTGTCTTGTTCTCCCTCTTTAGCCTTTAGCCTTTCCCCGCCCTGCCGCATGAAAGTCAGAAACTTCTTCGCTAACTTTTGGTGCTCGCGTCAAAACAAGAAGAGTCACTGCAAGGTTCTCTCTCTCTCTCTCTCTCTCTCTCTCGCTCTCTCTGACAAATGGATTTTCTGGCTTCAGGCAAATAAGCCAGAGCCAATAAGAAGTTCACTTCTACAAAAGAGTCGGAGAATACTCTGCTCCAGCAGATGTATTTACGATACACACACATAAAAAGATGCTTCGGTTAAGAAGTCTTTAATTATAAATCGAAGTGCATGCTTCAACAATAATGTTTAATATGAAAGTAATAATAAAGACCTGAGAATCCTGAGAATATTTCAATTCTTGTGCAAGAATATTTCATTTGTAAAGGAAATACGCGAATTTGGGGAAAAGTAGGAAGATTAGTTAGCATGTTCTAGTCCTGAACGAATTAACAAGTTCACAGCAGCAGTGATCCAAAGCCCATGTTTCAAAGAAAATTTAAAAAATGGTGCCATAAAGTTAGACATTTTCACTTTACCAAAATTAGTTTTAAACAAAAAAAATAATTAGGTCTTTGTCTCAATAATTGGCTTTCTCCCCTTATTTATTTTACTTTTATACTAGCCCAGAAAATAAAACGACATTTCTAACCTATTGAGTTTAACCTTTTCAGTTTGCTCAACGTTTCACATACCAAAATTACAAACGGTATCATGCAATTATGAATGACTATGCGCTCACCAACGTAGATTAATCATGAGATTTCTGGTACTCACCTGAAAGTAGAAGAAAGAGTTTCGGTTAGTTGCCGTAAATAACAGATAGATACACTGCAAAATATTAATATACCTCTTTCACATTTTAAAATTTTTAATTTTCACTCCTACTCCTTTGAACATCAGATTCAAAAAAATGTTATCACTTGTTTGTATAGTTCATCAACACAAGCGCTATTCGAACACTCTTTATGAGTCATCTATATATTTTTTTAACACCATAGGGGTATGAATAACAAAACTAGCATAAAATTTGCGGTCACGAATATAAAACTTGGGTCTTCTAGGTGATAACCTATTCGTCGCTGGCCTAATCAAAAGACGTATATCACCTGTATGAAGTTACCGTCGAGTTTGTCAGCTTGGAATCAAAGATCACAGTTGGTTAGTCCCCAGCACCTCTTGAAGACTTCTCAGGATCAGGGTTGCACATATTTTTTTTTTAATGGGAGTAACAAAGCTAGTATTTTTGGTCTTTGTATTAAGAGCTAAAACTGGGTCACTTTCGATGACCCAAACATAGGTGACGCCGTCCTGAACTTTACCGGGTCACGATAGATACGACGCTGAAAATTCCCAGTTCATTATAGTTCCCAGAACGGGTCAATCGGCTCACCGGGTCAAACAGCTAAAGTTTCGCACCGGGTCACCTATGTTTGGATCATCGAAACTAAACCAGTTTCAACTCCTAATACAACAACCAAAAATACTAACTTTGTTACTCTCATTAAAGACAATTAGTTTGCAACACTGATCCTTAGAGATTTTCAAGAGGTGATGCGAACTAACCAACTGTGATCTTCGATTCCAATTTGAAAATATCGATAGTAACTTCATACAGGTGATTTTTTGGAGATGCATTTTTTGGTGATGTCAGCGACATATTGTTCGTTATATCCTACTGAACTGTAAAAAAACAAAATGAATTCGTCATTTTTCGCCTTATATATTGAAGACATTCAATATAAAAATGATTGAGTCCTTGGGCAAGATTAACTGATGATGGTTTACCATTGCTTTTTATATGATGATGACGACCTAAGAACAAAACCTATATATTCGCAGCTGGAGCCATTTGAATACAAATAACTAGGCGTTCCCATTCACCAACCAGAGACACAATTATAATGTTTATAATTAAAAAAACAAAGATGAGGCCTTGGTGGTTCAGTGCTAGAGAGCTAAACTTGGTACTTGGGGTCCTCGGTTCGATACCGAATCATGTTATATGAGATTTTTAATGAACAAACACCGTGTGGAGGGGGGAGTTTCTCGGGGTACTTCCGTTTCCTCCCACTTTCGTCGTTCCACCAATTCTTTCATCATAATTCACCTCTCCTGAGCCAAAAAGGCCTTAAATATATTTTTTTTAAAAAAGGTAGGCAGTGGATTTTAAAGAAATGTATGTTGTGTTACGAAGAAAAAATGTCACTGGTAACCCCATATTTTTAAGGTTAAAAGCACAAAGTTTATAATGTAATATTAGGGTTAATCCTATGATAGAGTACTGAAGGGGTTATAATAAAACTGGCGTGAATTCTTAAAATAGAAAAAGCGAATCAAATGAAAAGGACCTGCCGCTTTCATAGTAAACACAAGTCTGAATTCAGTTTCTCTCTACCTGTTTTGTGTTAAGACACTAACGAACGGATAAAGTGCAATTCAATGTAACCTACACTTTTTCGAGTCGGAAAAAACACGAAAAATGGTAGGCGGTTATCGCTAGTTTTATCTGTGTGCTATTTCTTAACCGCATATATAATTTACCATAATAATACAAAGAGAAATAGAGTAATATAGAAGTAATCAGTTTTATTATTCTTAAACATAAAAAAGTGCGCAGTTTCGATAATACTTTGCTACAACGTATTACTACGTGTATGCAGTGGATAATCCTACATAATTTCTGTAGACCCCTGAAGGAGAAACAGGGAAAACTTCGTTTAAATTTTTCCGAATTCCGAAAGTCTTGGTGGGTTTTGCTTGTAATGAGCGTCGGGCGGGAACCCATGCCTCAAATATGAAGGTGTTTTGCTGACTGAATACAATGAAGTAAGTGAAACGTCAGGATAGCAGCTGTCGCTTTACTGGTTTTCGATGATATAGGTAACAAAATGACGTCCCTTCTTGAGTGTCATCGTCTAGGATGTTCATGACTGTTTCAACGACTACGGAAAGTTTTCTTCTGTGGAGTTTTCTGATTGGTATTTTATAAGACCTTTTTTGAAATTGAACAAGAAGTTTTTGAGTTTTGTGCCTTGGAACAGATGAAAAATGTCTTTGAGAGTAGCTCCTATATTGATATCATTTGAATTGATTAAAGATGGATCTTGCATTGGGTCTGCAGAAACTGGAGTGGCACTGTGACTGGACTGCTTTGAATTAGAGTTTAGAGAAGGTGTTTTCCTCTCAGAGGTACCATTAAATGTTTGTTTAGATTTTTCAGATTTAAAGTAGCTGCAACCACGATAGTTTGTTGGGTAACTGCCTCCACAATGGCACATGTAGCTGGTTCAAGGCGATCTTGTTTTGTACAATCCTTGGTGAAGTGCAATTGGCCGAATTTGAGACAGTGCGGTTTAGCCGAACAGGTGTATTGTGAATGACCAAAGCGTTGGCAACGAAAGCATTGGAGAATATCGGTGGTGCGATAGGCTTCAATGGAGATTCTATAGCTGAGCAGATATTGAAGTGCATATAATGCCTTGGTGTCGACGGTCCTTTTGAGGCTCACTAAGAAGAGTGTCTAAAGATTTTGTGTTATCGATTTTATAGATGGCACTGTGTTTACGATCTCAGATTCAAAGAGGAAGATAACGTTGCTTTTTCTCGAAGGATATCTGTTGGAGTAAATGGGATTTAATATAGAAAGGAGGACTTAAAAAGTGTTTTTCGAAAAAGAAAATGAGTAAACTTAGAATATTAGAAAGGACTGTTTCTCTCGATAGCTACTACATACCAGGGAAACAATGAACTCTCCTGGCTTGGCGGTCACGTTCACAGATTTCGCCGAGTCGAAAGTAGGCAGGTGCGTATCGTGCTTGCTACTATATTAGATGAGCTCTTTCAGAATTTCCCTAAGTCTCAGAAACGCCTGGATAGAAGGCATTGGCGTGAATTTGGATTTATTTATGGCCTTTAGGCATCTTAGGCTCAAGTTGGGTTGGGTTGGGTAGGGTAGAAGATTTTGAAAGGTAGTGGACCAAGGTTTCATTTCTAGGTACCATCCCGGCACTTTCCTGATGTGACTGAGGAAAATTCTGGAAAACCTCCGTCAGCAGGGGCGGCAGCTGGGATCGTTCCCAGGAACTTCTGTTGCTGCCAGCCCTTTACCAACTGAGCTACGGCCGCACGGTGCCTTGGCGTGACTTTTCATTTCCCTTTCCCCCGTAGAGTGCTCTTCAAGGGATACTCCACAGACATTAGACGAGCCTAGATCATATATAGCTCTATGCCACCTATACATTTAAGTTAAATGAAGTGTTCGAGTGGTTAGAGCACTCGATTTTTGTACACCTGGTCACGGGTTATATTCCCGACGGGGTTCGTTGAATAGTTGGGTACCGTACCGTCCTTTCCGCTCGTTTAGGACGTTAATAACAATTCAACTAATTAATGAATAAAAATAAAAATAATTGTCAAATTTAAACTGTATGTGTATGCAACCATCATTTCCTCAGCCTTGAATGTTAAATTGATTGGCAAAGAAGAAGAACTAACCTCTATGAAATACTAAGAAACAATTTGAAAACATTTCTTCCCTTTTTCTTATGAAAGAAGGTGAAAGTCCCAACAGATTGATTAGTAGTACGAGACGATAATAAACGTCCTCGCTTTCTCTCTCTCTCTTTCGTTATCTGTCTCTCTTCCTTACTAAATCCCTGAACGGAACCTTCCACTAAGACATTTTGTCAGCAATCATATTCACTGACAATCTGAAAAATTAATTATTAGATTTTCCAATTAACTGTTACTCACTTCTTCTTGCGTAATAACTTTTAAAACATCTGGAGATTTAAACCTGTTCAATAACTTTACACACCCCAAACTGAAACTCCTGACGGAATACCTGATCAAACAATGAAGTAGAGAAGGTTAGCTTTCTCAGACGACAATATAAAGTTAGGTAAAGTTAGATCTTACAGTAATTATCTTTAGTTTATGGAACAGAAATCTGAAAGGGCTTTTGCAGAGGTAAACCTGATTTGGTTAGATTAAGCTTCTTTACGCCGTTATATGGCCTCGATCAAAATATCAGTATTTCCTCCCATGCATATTTTATCAAAAGATCTGTTCTACCTCCCAATAGGTAAAAGAAATCTCACATTTTAAACTGCCTTCCCCTTTCACAACTCCCGTAACAATCTTTCCACAAAAGCATTTTCTCTTACGAGTACGAACAGCCCGCTGCCTTACCCATTCACAACTCCCTAACATTTTTTACGAGTAAGAACAGCCAGCTGCCTTCCCCACTCACAACTCCCGTAACATTTTCCCCACACAAATATTTCCCTTACGAGTAAGAACAGCCAGCTGCCTTCCCCATTCACAACTCCCGTAACATTTTCCCCATAAAAATATTTTCCCTTACGAGTAAGAACAGTCCGCTACCTTCCCCATTCAAAACTCCCGTAACATTTTTTTTAAAAAAAAAAAGCATTTTCCCTTACGAGTAAGAACAGCCCGCTGCCCTCCCCATTCACAACCACCGTAACATTTTTTCCACAAAAGCATTTTCCCTTACGAGTAAGAACAGCCCGAAAAATCGCCTGTTTAAAATCTACGTACTATTTGTAAGTATAGTTCAACGTCGTTGTCACAAACAGCGCCGTAATCGCTTCTCTCCTATCATATAGAAACAATTCCACTTAATTCTCATATTCAACCGCCTTCAAACCTTCGTTAACTTACGCACATTACACGCTCCGGAAACAAATGGTACAAAATATGCAATGCAAAATACCATTACTATATTAGCCTAGTGAATTAATTTCTAATTTTACGTCGACTCAATTTATTTACATTCCTCTTTGTGCTACGACTGATGCTCAGAGAATATCTAGTTGATACTCGATCTCTCTCCATGTTTGCTCCAACATCTATTTAGTAGTCGTCACCAAAATCTTTCCACATTAATCTCTCATACTTTTAACACTGATAAACTTTCCATATTCTCATCTAAGTTTTACTGAGTTGTAACAGCTGGTTTTGTTTCACAAAACCAGAAAAAACACAGAGCTTCTACGCCCCGATTTGATACTGACGATCACAGAAGTGGCACAACGTCAGGTTTTTACACACAAAACTCAGAGAGCGGAATTCTTCTCGATATTTCATCTTGCGATAACGGAAAGAGGGACTGCTTTTTTAGAGCAGATTTTCATCGGAGAAAGATGAAAAATTTCCCTCGATAAAAGATGAGATCTAAGTTAGTTCTTTTTGATGGAAATGCAATCTGTTTTTAAAAATGAATTTCTATAGGTATGTATTCGGATGTTTCTTCCAATCTTTTGAACATAACAAAACACAATAAAATTTTCAAAATTTAAAAAGAAGCAAAAGGGAGTATTTATTCGTAATTAGTAACAAAGAAAAGTAGTGTTCTTATGAATAAAAAAAATTGGCTTAAGTGGGATTTGAACCTTCTATTTTTCTGCCAACGAACTAATGACTTATCACCTAGGCTAGACGGTCAACTGAGAGACAACACCATCGAAACCGTTTCTTTCGTTTCGTCAGGTACTTGAGAACAATGTTTAAAGATTTCTTGTACATATCTTATTCCTGACGTCTTCTGGTAATGTTTTGTCACTGAAAAATGATCAGGTCTTCTCTTGACATTTTTAACTAAACGCTATTAACTTTTTTTCACAGCACAGTTTCGTCTTTTGATAAGCTTTACGATAACAAATGGCGGAAACTTGACTAGTAGCCATGATGCAGTGTAAACCACTCTAAAAAGATGAGAAATCACTCTTTCAAATTTGGAGCATAAATTACATCCATAAACATTGGAAACCCATTTAGAAAGATCACATTTTCAATCCAAAGCGAGACAGTTTCGTTGAAAACGAAACTTTTCAATTTAAAAAAATCGCTCTAAAAAGTAGTTTCTCTTTGTCCTCTAAGAGGATAGTGGAGAAAATTCACCGAATTATTGGTGATTTATATGGCATACCTTTTCCGCACTTGCTTGAAGAAAATAAACTGTATTTAACAGTGACTTTTTAAAACCTACTTTCTCTTTTAAAGACCAATGATATACCTTTGATAAAAAAAATCGTGTGTTCTGAGAAACGTGTATCTTTAACTGTATTTTCTCCGCGTTTGTCCTTGTGTACCACAGAGGAAATTTTGTTCAGCTTTCATTCATTGTAGGCTTAACATCGGAAGCCAAGTAGAGACATCTCGCTTCATTCAGTTCATTTGAGAAGCCCTGACAGGCAGCAGCGCTGGTTGAGAAACTCACGCCTTGCCTTGTTCTTTCTTGCCTGGCACCCAAAACTTAATTCCGTGGTCGCTAATTTCATATCCTTCCGCTTGACGGCGTTCGCACTTATTAAATTTTTGGCTACTATTACTTGTAACGCAATTTTGGTGTGTCAGTGTTAGGGTGTTACAATGGAGGACGAAAAAAAACTGATGGAATAAAGGGAGAATGAAATACACCAGGAATAAAAACAGAACAACATGACATGAGAGAGAATTTCTTTTCTCAAAGTTATAATCCTTTAACAGGATAGATTAAAAGCCAAGATCGTTGAATCTTCATTATGGGCTACAGACAAGTTATAATAAGCTATCTTTTAAATTTAAAATAAAAACAATTGACTATTAAAATGATTACAGCCACTCTTACACTGACATGTGAGATAAATTTACTGTTTTAAGAAACAGAATGACATATATATTTTTACAGTGGTTCTATGTGAAATTGATTCTATCATGCCTTTCTTTCATTACACTTCTCGAAGGCAGTGCCGGATCTGGGGGGGGGGGGAGAAAAGGGGGCAAGCGCCCTGGGCGGCAAGTTTAAGAGGTGGCAAACAGCTAAAAATAAAAGATAAAATCTAAAAAAAAAAGGAAGTAAAATCGCCTATTAAATTGAAATTGACCTAAAAGTGTTCAAAATTTTAATACCGGCGCGCTAAGACATTTTTATATGTTATTTCATATAACCACCTACCTTCATTTCTAAAATTCAAAACCGCAATTCAAATCAGATAGGCAGGTCTACTGCCTTACTGAAGTTAGTAATAGCGATGCCACGACAGGATCCAGAGAAGATAACAAAAGTACACTATATGGTGCGAGACAATGTTGTGGCCGTCGCGTCGGCCGGTCGTGTTGTTTGGCTAAAGACGATGGAAAGGGGCTGGAGGCAAAATTTAACTTCCCCCCCCCTCCATAAGAAATTTTTTAGATCCGGCACTGCTCGAAGGTTGAGAACCAGAGGCGGTTCTAGGCCGGGGCTGGGGGGGCTGCCTCCCCAGTTTTTTGCAGTGAAGATAAACTAATATCCTCAATTGTCTTGAAATATTTAGTATAATTAATATTTATTTTGCAAGAAGTTTAATGTTATCGATTCTTGAACATGAAAACGTGTACTATGATAAGCTTCTTCTACAAACATGGGGTGGGGGAAGGAGTCACAGTGTATGTTAGAAACTGCATTTTGTCGAGTTTTAAACGATTTTTTAATTTCTTAGAACAAGTTTCAAGTAGTTATTTTATTGTTTTTCGGTTATGTAACAGATCTTTGTTTTTAAGACCTTTTAGAAGTCTTCACTATCAACAACGTTGTAACAAAGAGAAGACCACATCATCTAAAAATTTAGTTTATTGCTTATAGAATTGAGTAAATACCTCTGCTCAATGCTTATAGGCAATGCGGTGTTATTTCGAAATTATACCACCAGTAGCTTCTACCGAAAACGACAGAACGCTAATCGTTGTCCGACTTACTTTTTACTATAAAAATAATATAGGAAATTCTAGTCCGACCTACAAATAAAAAGTAGAAATCTTTGTTGCTTTTTTTTTTTAAAATCATCTTATTTAGGTCTAAATTGGTGTTAAATTATACAATATATCCAGTGTGGTATTTATAGATTTTTAAGTGTGTGTGTGTGTGTAGAGGGAGGGACTCTTAATTCCCTTTTATGTAGTGCAAAATCCAATCAAGTCATTATATCCAGTGTAAATTTGACAGTTAACTATAAGTTTCCCTCTGTAAATTCCATACACTGATGAAAAGTATAGATATTAAAATGTTCACTTTTTTGCTTCAACTAATTATTGTTTTCTTACACTGAAAAAGGTTTTAAACGTACATATTTCCTTCATAGATATACATAAGAAGAATTAATATGCAATTTAAAAAAAATGACTGAAAATGACTAATGTGTATCACACTCACCCACACAAACAAACATTTGTTGGGTCATTGTCTGAGAAGAGCTTGTACTGAAAAACGCATTGGAACGAATGGTGGGAAGGCGAAAGAGGAAAAAAAGAGAATGTAGATTATGGGCAGCAGGACAGCATCAAAATAGAAACACTATATATTTAATGTGCAACGTTGAGAGCGCCCCCCCCCCCCAGTTTTTTCCTCTAGAACCGCCAGTGTTGAGAACCCATCTTTAATTAACTGATTTCCAAAGAGGATTGGGATCTCAATTCGATCATAGGCATAGTAAGTATATTTTTTTTCTATCTACGCAGAAAAATGACTATGTTAATTCAACACTTTTCGGTGTCTTAGGATGACCACCAGGTTTTGGTGCTAAATCAACACAAACGATGTTGACTTTTTAAAATTCAACACAATGGATGCTCTTCAATGGAAGGTTGAATCATCGAAATAACACAGCAGACAGTGTTGATTTAACACAAAAAGGCAATGGTCGCCCTGGGACACAGAAAAGGGTTAAATTAACACAGCAATTTTTATGTCTGTCTATGTATGTATGTATGTATCTATCTATCTATCTATAGGCATCTAAGGCTTAGGCCGGATCTGTGTCACATCCACGTGCTTACAGATTCAAACTTATCTCTTGAAAGACTTTTAAAATTTTAATGAACTTCTACGTGTGAAAATCCAGATGAATACACCCCATGGGGGGGGAGGGGGAAGAGCGTTGAAAGGAACATAAATAAATAATACACATCCCGTTCTTTCAGAGCACAAATAACTGTCGATAAATGTACACAGAAAAAAACTGAAACGAAATCTTTTTTCTTCTTCTTCTTTCAACTCATATATCCCTAATGTCAACACCATGGAATTTATGGTCCATTATCTGTGCTTTTTTTCTGGCAGTTAATGCTTTCCTTTATTTTATACTAGTGCCAGTCACATAAACTGTCTATATCTTACACTCATGCTTTTTTTTAAACATTTATAGACATTTCCAAGTTCTTTTTTTTCAGCAGAAAAAAAAAGGAAAAATTGTAATTTAGTTGCAATGGATCAGTATCTGTTTTCTTTCATTGAGATTTATTTTTGAACGTGCTACCAGAAAGGAATGGATAGATATACTCTTGATTGATAATAATGTAAGTTATTACTTGTAATTTGGACAATTGTTTGAAGTAGAACAGTAAATTTTTATATTAGTGTAATATTTCTTCTCACGAAGATCACACTAATATCAAGCCTTAAGACCTGTTCATTGAATCACGTGAGTAGACTCACGGCTAGGTAATGTATTTTAAACGAAACACAAAACAGTTTAAACTACAAATTTACGGCTGCCCCGATGACTGCTTACTGAAGATAATGCTGAAAATTCTAGTCGGATATGTCAATTTTCATAAGAGTGCAGATGGTATTATAAATACTGTTGGAGACTGTATAATGTTTCATTAATATTTATTTTCTCCTTATGCTAGTCTTCATATTCTAATAATGCCAACACTTCTTGATGTCCTCTGCTTAAATAGGGCAAAGTTGCTGAATATGGGTTAAATAGCACTGGGATGAAACTGAGCTGACTCAATTCAAATCCTTCATACGTTGGATATTCATTTTTTTAGTTTTTATCCCAGTTTTATTAGGCGAATTCCAAGATGATATCTATCTGAATTCTCATCATGCTATGCTCGCCAAGGACCGTCATCTCTGGAATGAGAGATGGGCTTATACTGCAGATGGAAATGAAACCCGGAAATGAATATTAAATATTTTTTAATACTTAAAACCGTTTATTGGTAGGGATGTCCGTTGTACTGTCAACGACACACATCTACCAAGTCTCTCCTTGACTATAAGAGGATTTGTCGCAAGATCTATTTTCCCGCAGTTGGATTCTTTTGACTTAAAAGTTCCTTCTATTTTCAAAGCTTGTATTGATGTAATAATGCTACAACAAATTCTGGAGTCAACGTTTCTCCTTTCAAGTAGCCGTCTTGGGGTTTACCTGTAGAGGACATATCAATTGCCGAACAAGTCCTATTTGACAGTCCGTTACGGCCTAAGCCTAAGTGGAGTCGAAAGGAGCATATTCTTGTTATCTGCAGGAAAGGTCAACAATATTTTACCATTTTCCTCAAGGCCAACAAATCTCATCAACACACTCTGAGGTTGAAACCGTGTGCACATTTTAATTACAAAATGTCATAATAAAGCCCGGCCTACTGATTTTCGTAAGTTTAAAGATCATTTTTTTAAAATGGAAATTAACACAACAAACGCCAGATCCCGTGACCAGGACTCGGAACTGGATCTTCTAGTTACCGGTTCCGTATGCTATCCATATACCACCAAAGCACGGCCAACCTTGTATATAGAATCAGTATTAAAAACCCTTCGGAGTAAAGAGAAAAAAGACGCAAGAATTCTACTCACAAAAGAAGTCATATCCATTTTGCGAGACTTTGTGTCACTATGGCGGAAGTGTTTCCTTTGTAGTAAAATTAAAAGATTTAGTATCCTCCCTTCCGCCATAGTGACACAAAGTATGTCACTTACAAAATGGATATAACTTCTTTTGTGAGTAGAATTCTTGCGTCACTCTTCTCTTTACCCCAAAGGAGTTTTTATACTGATATCACTTATTTTGTAAGGATACCTATTAAAAAAGTGCATACTCTTCATACAAAAGGTCGATTTTGGACCATGGTAGGTACCGTATCTCGAAAACGGTAACTCCTATGAAAACAGTAAGCTTCGATTTACCCCAACTTGTTGTGATCCGCAATTGACCTCCAAAAACCCCTCGGTACCAACCATTTTGGGTTAAAACAAAAAGACAGGCAGAATGACAGACATACTTTTCTATCATTGGTGAAAATTCTATGGTTCGGCTAAACAAAAAGTCATAACTTTTGAACCCCTTCACCGATTTTGACGTGTGATACACCGTTTGAAAGGTATTGAAGCGTGGATTAAGATTCCACAAGTTTCAGCCGTTTATATAGTCTGGGGTTAGTGCTATCATAAAAAATGTGAATTTGTGTTTCGAACTGCCCGCCCTAGGGGTCCCACGAAGGTCCTACCGATAGATAAGAGCTTTCAAATGCAAGTTCAAGCATCAAAATCAGGCTTATAGTTCGCTAGATCTGAAACTAGCTGTATATATTGGAGTTCCGCTAACAGACTCATTTGTCAGCGTCACTCGAAGAACTAATCGTTCTTCACGATTTAGCTCTCGCCCCGACATTATTCCAGCCCTTCATTGCCGGCTCAATTTTTCTGTTAATTTCAATATTTTACTATACACAAGGTTATTTGTGATGAAAGTAGTGACATCTATTCTTTCGCGCTGCACGATTACAGCAAATTCCTCAACTAAAATTCTCGTCTAGTGGAGTGCCTGGGGCTCGTAACCAGCAATGAGGAGGAGCTGGGAGTATGTCTAAGCAAGAGGAACATTCTATATACACAGAGCATGCTTTGGTAGTGTAATAAACAGCATTCACAGTCGGCAACTGGAAAATCAAGGCTCGAGTTCTGGTCTGCGACTATCAATTTTTCTGTATTAATGTTAACATTTATCATAGATAGGGATATTTGTGGAAAAGGTAATAAATGACATTTTTTCTTGTAGTTTTTCCAGTTTCTTAACACAAAAACCTTTCCTATGTTTTTAAAAAAGAAATAAATAATAATTGACTTCAGTGCTTTAAGCAATATTCTTTTAAGGAACATATTCATTACGTAAGGCTTGAGGTGTCTGCATAATTATATATATATAATAAACCAGAGCCATATTCAATCCACTAGTAGATGAGGTCTCTCCCCGAAGGGAGGAGATTGGTCTACTGCTCCCACGCTGACCAGACGGGTTGGTAGAGGAGAGCCGAAGCTCTCACTGTGATCGCCACTGTCTTTTATTCACAGCAGCTCCCCAATTGTCCTCACGATATATATATGAGGAAAGAGAAATGGGAGTAGAAAATGTGCGTGTGAATCAAAAGTCGGAAATTTGATGAAAAAGCCTTTTGACAGGCGTTTATTAGATATACGCTCTAATCTTCCACACATTCCTCGTTGCTAATCAATTAATATCCGATTTACTTCACCGCTTGAACATATTTCCTTTGCACGGTTTCCCTCAACCCGGTATCGTAAGGTACTAATTAAGACAGCATCAATTAATTAAGTCAATCAATTTGTGTCGATCGTCATATCTTTAATATTCTTACGCTTTCTTCCTTTATTGCATTTAGATGCAGTTGTTTAGTACATAAGTAATTTGACAGGTTGTTTAACTGGAAAGCTAGAAACGGCATGAGACTAAAAGCTGATTATTAAATATTGTTTTTTTTTCTTTAAACAAAAAATCGTGGATTGCAAAGGAGTCCTAGGCAAGAGTTGAAATATTAATGAAACAAAGGAAGCGTCAGCCAGCGCTGAAATTAGATAAGAGTAGGAAGAATAGATATCTGGATTCATATACCGTAAACTCCCGATTATCCTCACTAATAATGGGGAGCAGTTCCACGAACTATCCAATTTAGCACTTAATTTATAATATACAGCAATACTGCATAATGAAGCAAGTTTCTTCTACCGAACAGCCTTTTATTTTAAATAGTGGGTAATGATTACCTGGGTCTGGGAGGTCTTCCTAGCAATATTGCCTTGTTTTCTAGCTGTTGAAAAGTCAGTGTAACCTAAATCTTTTTCCACAGTGAGTACTTTTTTACAGCATTCTAAACCTTTGTACGTACATATCGTAAATCGTTTTGTTCTATTTTATCCTATACTGTACAGTTTACCAGAACAAGGAAAAACCTTGAACATACAAGGATAATTTGCAAACTGAATAATTCACACACAGATATTGGTAAATGTTGTATGTAAAAAAAAAATGTGAGAGTGGCATCACACTTTTTTATGTGAAACAATGAACAAAGAACTGACAAAAATATTGATTAAATGTGTTGTAGGGAATATACGTAACCTTTGTTGTTTTGTAATCAAGTTGTCCTAGGTTTGATTCTCAGAAGGCACATGAGTTGTTCTAAGCACACTAAATGTAGGTTCCGACCTTAGAACGTCATGTTGATCTGATAGTAGAGAAATAAAGCACAGAAACTCTTCATCTTGTTGAAGGGGATTTAGGTACAGGCCCTATCAGCAATTGTCGCGGAGTTTCAGCGGCCCAACCCACGGGGAATAGTCGGGAGTCGTTTTCTGCGAGACGAAGCCCGGCCGCCATCGGGCCACCTGCTGTACAGTGATACGTTTTGCACGTTGTTCACCGCTAAAAATTAGTAAGAACGACTGCTGTAAAATGAAAGGGGAATGTCTTTGAGAGGAGTACAAAGTGCTATGTGTTTCCTTTGATAGATGTATTTGTTTTGCGGAGTGGTTGTTTTCCCCGCGATCGCCACCCCTTTGCCGATTGCAGTTGGATTATCGTCGGGGTGAAGCATACTGCCCGCGACCGGGAGTCGTTTCGTTGCCGCAGGGTGTTGGTTAAATATCAGACTCCTGCCTAAATGCCGAAGACACACGAGTAACAGTCTGGTGGCCCGCTTGTGCGAGGCGCTTCGTGCCCGAAAGTTATACGCGCATGCGTGATGTGTGTCGTACGACAACAGGTATGAAAAAACATCACCCAGCTGGAAGACCAGCATAGACGAGTGGTTAAGGCATCAGACTTCTAAATCTTGCGCTGACAGTCGGAGGCACGAATCCCATCGCAGACCCTGAAGAACTTTACTAACTACGAAATAAATAACAGCGAAGACAATGCGAAAAGAGTAACTTAATATCGATTACCACTGCGTCCTATATATTATATATATGCGTTCAATATACCAATATGTGTTACTTTTGCCCGCCTTGTTGCCTCCGCGGGAACAAGGTGGGAACAGTCTCCAAACTGTCGGGTCATAGTTGAGAGTCGCCTTGTTCCCGTAGCCGGGTAATAGATGGCGATTTTATCGCCCCGGTATCCGCGCCGCAGGTGAGGCTCGCCGGAGGGCCGCCAAACGTCGCAAGTGGGCCGCCACTGGACCGCTTCCGATTTGCTGATTGGGGGGCTACATCCGGACGGAATGTTCATCAGAATCATTACGGTAAGGCACTGTGATTAAGACACCTTCAATTAATTAGGTCAATATTCTTATATATATAGGCCAGTTAGGTAGCAATAGCCTAAATCCGTTACATATTTGATGAATAACATCCTCGGTGATGATGTTCGGGATTACGAAAGGTTCGAACATGCCATTCGCTTGGTGAAACTGGGAGAAACATAGTAAATCGTAGCCAGTATGGACAACAACGGGACTCGAACCTGCGTACCTTCCCAATGGAAATCCCGAGTTCACAACTATAACTACTAGATCACAGAGACTGATTTTTAAAGTTTCTTTTTACTTGAATGTATATTTCTAAGTTACAGTCCCTGTGCTTCTCAACAACAATACCTGTTTGAAAACAGCTTTCAGCTTGTTTATGTTTCGTAGCGGAATCCAATCGATGCATGAAAACGGGCTGAATTTTTCTTATAGTCACTTTTATCCTACTCGCTATTTCTTTCCTATACCGAATGCATCAGTCTGTGATGCATGTCCAATAATTTTCTTCTGTTATTCTAAAAGGAGAATTGAGCTTCTGATAAATATGAATAATTCATGTTTCAGACGTGTAACCGGGAGCGAGGGTTTGTGAATAGTTAGTCCTTTACATTCTTGTAGCTTGTGTGTTTCACCGTCACGATCAAGGGATGTAAGAACTAGACCCTCTGCAAACAATCTCTCTTCCTCATATACACGCACACACCCACAAATACACACACTCCCTCTCACGTTCTCGCACAAACTGAGAAGTTTTTTTTTTTTTTTTGCTTGTTCCTTTATTTACAAGTTTCCCCACAGAATTCGTTTTATCAAACTCCTTTCCTGGTAAGCCCAAGATATGTAGCATCATTCGTCTGGCGGAAGGGTGGAGGAAAGCCCAATGTTTCTCCGAGATAACTGCGCCACTACGTATCGATGAAGAGCTCTTGTTTGTTCTGGAATCGAAAAAAGAAAGCAACCGAATAACATTTTTTTTTCTTGCAACTACCAACACAGTAAGCATGAAAACACTTCTCACTACCATTGCATATAATCAATACTAATGTGTAATATGTTCATGTATGATCGTGATAAGATTTACGTTTAAAGAGAAAGCAGTTTTTTTTATTTAGATATCATTGCATGATCTCTTTTCTTAATGAAACAAGTACCTTTATAGTTCTTTTTCGGAAATGTATTAGCTCACTTAATACTGATGTGAAGATACTACAAGGCAGGAGCGTATCCTGTGGACTATCTAGACTACCACCGCAGTCTAAGCTTGTGAACAAATATTTTGATCTACACAAGTAATATTAGTTTACATGAAAGGGAGGCCTGAACACCTATCATCATCATCATCAATACTATGTGTGACCTTCGTACCCTCTTTGTGGTACTTTGGTTAGTGGTAGTCCAAGCTTTCAAGCTGTGACTCCAGAATACGCCACTGCTACAAAGGATTTTGAAATGTTTCTTCGGAAACAATAACTACTAAAGCTTAACAACCTTTGAGTCTTTCTAAGTAATAAGAAACGTGTTTCTGACTTCCAACATGAATTTCAAACAAGATTATAAAGAGAAGGAATAGAAAGCTTACTTTTGCATGGCACTTCAAGTAACCACGCACAATATCAATAACGATGTGATTATAATTTCTACTGCGGAATAGTAATCACGCCTTTCTTTATGAATTTCTACGACGAAATAGTAATTACACTGCTATTGGTTGAACTGCTACTGCCAAATAGTAATCAAGCCCTTACTTGCTGTGAATTTCTGTAACGCACAGTAATCATGTCTTTACTGACTAGAAATTAATCAGTTGTGGCACTGAACTGCTCATTTATGATTGCTAAAATATTTAGTGCACC
Source organism: Lepisma saccharinum (assembly GCA_022664845.1). Lineage (NCBI taxonomy): Eukaryota > Metazoa > Arthropoda > Insecta > Zygentoma > Lepismatidae > Lepisma > Lepisma saccharinum. Next base: position 29,686 of record JAGDQP010018195.1, read on the forward strand.
ATTACTGAATACCTGTGCTCATTCTTTTAATTTACAATTCCCTTCTTAACTTATTCTTAATGTCTGAAATCCTTGCGAATACAACGCATATCGCCTTTGTCTGGGAATCATCTCAGAATTTGCTTTGTGAAAACGAGGTAAACCGGAAAACAGCCACAATCAAAATGACTAGCCGCAAGGTTCAAGTCTGGATGTGCTTCTCTAGTACCGGTGCACGACTATAACCACTACAGCAGAGAAGCTTAAAATATGGGGAGGGGGAACATTCGATTACTATGTACCCGTCAATATACACCATAAAAGAATTAGACGTGAGTGAAGGAATATCAAGAAAGAAATGGTCGGAAACATTACAATTAAAATGAATTGTCACATAAATTCATCAGTATAGTTTTTGTATTGGACCCCCTGTGGAGCTCGTGAGTCCAAAATCAGATGAAGAACTTTCAATGTATTTATGAGTATATAAAAAGTGTTCTAAAAGTGAGAACTCGTTAGAAACTGAATAATAAGAAAGGAAAACAGAGCATTAGGTTAGAAATTCTAAATTGAAATTACCTAAGATCATTTGTTCTTTTGTTTTCATTTATTTTTAATATGAACCTGCATTTCTACATTTTAGTGATATCTCTGTAGAAATATCTAATTTCTGTTTTGATTCTGCACGCAAGCTAGAGTGAATCACGATGCTTCATGAATATTTTATAATCTACATATTCCTTTAGTTAACCTCGGATACTGTAAACTAATAACTTCGATGTTAACGTATTGAAAAGTTAACGAAGATTCACAGTTTTTCCACAGCATTAATTAGTTTCAAATTAATAATGTCACTAATAAATCATTGTCAATATCCTCTTCATGATTCAAGTCATCCATTAAGGCTAAATAGATGCTACTGCCATCTTTCGTCAAATTTCATCAAGTTAAAGTGCGAGATGTCATTCTTCTACATCTTTCTCTTGTCTTTTTTTGCCTTCCTTTTTTTTATTCCTTGTTGCTAACATCATTAGCGAGGGTAGTGTGAAGGCAACCAACGCGTTACCAGAACTCGCTGACTGCAGAACCAACGTCTTTTCCGACTGTCACGGCTGATGAACGGGACACTGCGGTGGCCCGCAGCCAAACCACGAGGGCGTTTCAGAAAGACCACGCTCTCAACTCCATCTAGCGGAGCTGTTTTCAAGGCAGAGAAAAAAAGAGAAAAAAAGAAGTCTTAATGAACAAAAATAGGAAAGAAACTAAGCAGAGTACAAGACAAGGAGGTAAAATTGTGCAGCAATTTGCTAAAAAGAAATTTCTAAATTAAGTAATCACTATGTTCAGTGTTGCCAGAAAAATAGTTTAAATATTTTGTTCATAATTAAATAAGTAGATAATCTTATTAGTAGACTCCTTCAAACATCCTGAAAACTTTTACACTTAAAATAATTGAATGATCTTGTTAACTGTAAGTGAATTCGATATTCTCCAGGATGCGAAATCGTCCCAGTTCAGTTGGAGGAAGTGGTGAATGTACTTCGGATTATTATTATTATTATTATTACACTGCGGTTGGATTCTTACGCTTTCTATTTCAGAAAGAATATTGCGTATTATATAAGAATGTTGCTGGGCATATGATCTCTGAATAAATAGGAGAACTTACGGTAATATTGAAGCCGTCATAGAAGGAAAGTATCTGAGTAACTTGGGAGAATAGTAGTGAAACTTTTCACAACGGACACCTCTGAATAGCGGAGAGTTCTAAATTCTCCGGCAGACTAACATTGATTCTTAAGGCTGTAGATCACCCCCGCCATCTTGGTACGCACTTTCCATTGATTAACATGGGAATTGTTTTACTCGTCTTATACTTTTCAGGAGTATAGTTTTAACTTCTGTTTTCGCCCAGTTTATCGTCATGTTCTCTTTTACTCATGCTACTTTATAGAAATGTAATATTTTACACAGGAACAGTATAATTTTCCGTTAACATATTGTGATTTATATAGCAAACTATTAATAATACATTATAATTATATATTTGGAGAAACTTCACAAACCAAAACTATACAAGAGTCAAAATAACCACCAAGACAAATTTTGTGAAAGCAGAACTTAAATATTCTACATCCGAGAGGCATAAAATGAGTAAAACAATTCCCGTGTAAATCAATGGGAGGTGCGTACCAAGATGGCGGGGGTGATCTACAGCGTTAAGTAAGGAAACTATCTCAATAGCGGACACACAAAGATCTGAGCCTGAAATCCCTAAAGGTCAAAATACCAGATTCAAATTCAAACTCCAATAAGCACAATAATAACAAGTTAATGATAGCTGCAAAACGACTAACAAAACTCAAGTGGAAAGAAGAACTTTGTTTTTCTTTTATTTATTGGTTTAGGCGTCTCAGGCTCAGGCCTAAATATGTTCTTGTATTGAAAACTGGCAATGGACACATAGTTGTCCTGCTACTGACTTCATTACGCCACTGAACTGCAGTTCTGTTTTTTTGTGTTTTTTTTTGTACACGCTAAAAGTAAGCTTATGTACTCTGTGTGTACTGTATTAACGTGCAGTAATTTATAGATAAAACTACTGCACATTAATTTACTTTGCAAGTCATTTTATTATTCCAACTTCTTATGGAAGTTTCAGGGAAGTTTCAATGCATATTTCTTAATAGCGGACAGTTTTTCAGGTCCCAACGGTGTCCACTCTTACGAAGTTTCATTGCATATATTATTCTTTCTTCAACAAAAAAGAGAATATGTGAAAACGTAAAATGGTCTAAAGCTGATGAGTAAGGCTTAAAAGATTAATACAGAATGGAATGCGTTGAATATGCACATTCCAGTACCTGCCCAGTAAAATATATATGAATTTAGATTTTACATGTGTAAAAAAAAAAGCATGCAAAAAATCAAGAATAAAGGAACAGAATGATCTAGATGTTGTTCCCCTGTTAAAGTGTCAGTGGAAGAGAATTGGTCTGAGAGGGAAGTGACCCTCATTCTCCATATTTGCACTGTCATATTCCCTATGCTGTTTTGTAATCGATGGACCTAGAGTTCGATGTCAGAATAGGATTCATCTGATCTTATGAATTCGAAGATTGATGCCAGGACATTGGATCGTAAGCACACAGACTTCAAAAGAAATTAGAGAATGTACCGATGTAACAAGTTACAAATCTACAAGGATGGAAATCTATTTACTGGAATAAGATAAGGGAACCGAATATGGCTCAGCTTAACTTTTGTTGATTTTTTTTTCAGTAAGAAAATCTTTGTGCGAATCGACTAAACTATCAAGTTGGGAAACTATTTGGACAAATGGAAAAAACAAATCTGCTTCCTACAATAAAGAATTTTATCAATCGAAAACTAAAATGTTGCAACTGGGCCATATTGTGAACATGGAATTTCCAATATGGCCCACAGAACATTCCCAATATGGCCCGCTGTAGAAAACATGCGATGTAGCAAAAGTGATGTGTATGTAATCTTTTTGTATTACTCATCATGCTACATAAACTGAGAGATATACATTACAAGCATATATAATTTATATAACATTGCAAAACCAAGAATGTTGTATTAGTACAAAATGCCAAAATTGGTTAAAAACAAGTTAATATACAAGAAGAAAAAATATGAATAAACAAGAAGTGTAACACTAACGAAGAAGTTTAGAAAGTCACATCTTGCATGAGGGACAAAGAAATGGTCCGAGATGTTTAGCGATGGTTCCAACACACTCTTCATGAACATATTTGCGACACAACACACAAAGACGCATGTCTTCAACCTGCCTTCCTGACAAAGGTAACAAAATCAAGATTCACAAGACTTGGAACAATACGGTGTCGGTTCCTCAGGCCTATTAGAAGCAAGTTGCTGAAATTCTGGGCGTTTCAAACGTGATGACAATTGCTTTATTTTGGTTTTAATCTTATTCTTTGTATTGGAATTCAAGCTTGCTTATTACCTGTCATTATCTTGGTTTTAATTACTAAACATTATGATGATGAGTGTTCAATAAAAACATTTCAAATGCTCAATTCGTTCATTTTAAATGGTTATGACTGCATTTTGTCCCAATATGGCGGTGGGCCATATTGCGCGCTATTGACCTTTTTAATTTTTCTGGTGCCTGCTAGTTACACAATGCAATACACTGCGTCACACACATTTTATTTTCATGTATGCTCACATAGCTACATTATCCATACATTATACTGATTAGGTTTTGAACAATAGATACTGAAACAATACATTTCTTACTTTGCTAAAATAACAGCAACATATGCTCTTGCTCAATATGCCACTTCAACTAGAGCTGGTGCTGCTCACACCACTCGCAAACAACTGAGTCGCGCAAAAATGCTTTCACTTATCATGATGATATAATTTACGGTGACATCTAGTAGCACCAACGGAAAGCTGCAGAGATCTGGGGAATGGGCCATATTGGGGATCCGGGCCATAATCGGTACACTTACCTCATATTGATATCATGAATTAGATTAAGTCGTCACATTGAACGCAATTAAAAAAAACAGCAGTAGTATAATTTGGAAAGTGATAACTTCTTCAAAGCAAGATACACCATCTCCATTCAATCCTAGTTTTAACTTTTCTCCTTGTCCTAGAGTATAATTTATCTTCCTCAAGAGTATAATCCACCTTATTACTCCTAATTTCCTCTTAAATTGTATTCTGCAATATAAAAATCTTGGCGTAATGTCCTAACCATATCATTTTCTGTTTTATTATTGTCTCCTGTATTGCTCGTTCCTTATCTACCCTATTCACTATTTCTTATTACGTATTTATTTGTAAACATCTGAGATGTTAAATCCTTCTACATATCCACATTCTGAAGGCTTCGCTACATTTCCACTTTATCTCATTGAAGACATTTATTCAACCGTTTCCTCAGCTATTTGTTGTTCAGTACCCAGAAGAGAACCATTCGCCATTACTATTCCTGTCATGAATTCAATTTTATACCTTTCAAGAAATATACCCCTATTATATATTAATAATTACATTTTTAATTAAGATATTTGGCAAGAGCTTCAATTTGAGAACTACTTATGTTCTTATATAGAGAATAAATCCATCAGACAGTTAACAAGGTCTAGATCATGATTCATTTATTAAAGTATCTTATGAGCGCCCATCCAATAACTGAACTATTTAAAATAGAAACATTTAAAGGAAAAGCACTCGCTAGATGGCAGGATGATGCAAATTTCTTTATTTATAATTCAATTCTCACTAATATCTCGAAATAGAAATGTTCTATTTTTCTTAAATAATTTTCAGGAAGAATGTTACGCTAATCCTGTTTTATGTTATACTCAACTATGTTCATAAAATTACCATTCATTGAATATACGTTGTATCCACAAGTGTTCTCGATAGAATATCTCTCAGCTTAAATCAGTTCCATAAAATAAAATTCGAAGCCTTGTTTATATCTGATTAGTTTTGAAGATCCTATGTTGTTTCTTCTATAGCCGAGCTATTTTAGTCTAAACGTTTGTAGTCAGTTAAAGAAAACTTATAAGCATGGGGACATTCAGAATAGAAGTATGTAATTGTAGTGGAAAACATACTAAAAGTTACCAAAATTCATATTTGTGCTACGGACACCATGTTGGAAAATGGCGACCAAAATTCATTTTTTTTTTATTTTTCACGGAAACTAAGCATTGTATCGAAAAAAAATTCCAAATGAAGTTTGTTCAACGTAAAATTATGGATCTTTTTCGTTCTTACTTCTTTTTTATTTTACCAATCTTAATGCCACAAAATGACGTCAAACGAAAAAATTTTTTTTTCAGAAGCCAAAGTCTTTAGACCAGTTTTAAAAATATCTTAAACTTGTATAAAGAAAGTACTTGGCCACCCAAGTAACATATGAAAGGTCTCCAAAAATCGAAGTTGTGCTATGACCGCCTATTCGCCTATGCTTGGAAAATTGCTGCCTATTCGGTGGAAACTAAGCATTACATCATAGAAAGATTTAAATACAGATTGTTCAACATAAAGTTATGATTTTTTTGTAAATAATTTTCTCTCATTAACCAACCTCACGTCCTCACACTAATGCCCTATTCAAGTTTCTAACTGCAACACATTCTGCTCCGAAAACTGAGTACTTTTGTGCTAGACAGTAAAAAGGTTTAAAAAAATGAAATATCCGCCAGAGGATATGATGACTTCCAAAGCAGGAAAAACCAAAGAGTCAGATGTTTTAGTTGTCTGCAAAGAAGCAGAAGAAATTAGTAGGACAGCCAAACTGTGGGCACAATATCTGTAAATAGTTACCCTCATCATGGAGTTTATTAGAGCTGAAAGGCCAGGAGACTTTCCATTTCATCTAAATAGAGTACTCGGTATGTAAGTTATTACGCTGCAGGTATAACTTATATGCAAAAAGTTCTCATCTCTATGTTCAAAACGCTTTATGCATAAAAATATCTTAAATTGAGTACATGGACAGTTACATGAGATCATTCTGTTATTATCAGCTTTCATAACATTTCGGTATTTTTTTTCAAACAGATTATAATTTAAGTAAAGATTACTTACAATTTTATTATGTTTAAGAAAGCATATGACTCTATCAAAAGGGAAAAGTTATACAGTATCCTGATACGATTTGGAATTCCGAAAAAATTGGTCCAACTAGTGAAGATGTGTCTCAGCGACCCCATAAGCAGGAGTACGGATAGGTAATAATATGTCAGATAGTTTCAAGATTCGCAACGGATTGAAACAAGGCGATGCCTTGTCACCACTACTGTTTAACGTCGCGTTAGAATATGCGATTTTAAAAATTAAAGGGGACAAAAAGGGACTATCATTGAATGGTTTGAATCAACTGTTTGTATACGCAGATGATGTAGATTTAATAGGGGACGATATAGATGCACTACAAAGCAACACCGATGTCTTAGTAGAAGCGTGCGATGAGATAGGTCTACAGGTAAACATAGATAAAACAAAATACATGATAACAAGCCGAAGCACAGGGAATGAAGGAATTGAAAACATAAGAATTAGGGATGAGGTCATAGGGAAAGTAAACAAATTTAAATACTTGGGAGCATACGTAACAAGCAAAAATGAGGTCACGGAAGAAATAAAAAGTCGCTTAGTATCAGGGAACGCATGTTTCTATCAGTCCAAAAACTTCTAACATCGCGATTAATATCAAGGAAATTGAAATTAAAAATATACAGAACGGTTATTCTGCCGGTAATACTTTACGGTTGCGAAAGTTGGAGTACGACCCTAGCAGATGAACATAAATTACGTGTATTTGAAAATAAGGTTTTGAGAAAGATATATGGGCCGAAACGG
>JAGDQP010018196.1:0-14723 GCA_022664845.1 Lepisma saccharinum
GTATAGCAATCATAGTCACATCGTCTCTATCATTATGTGAATTTTAAGCATGTTCTTTTTACTTTTTTTGTCTGCCAATGAAGATCTCATTTGTTAGCTGGCTGCTTTTCTTATAAATATTAAAGAAACAAATCTGATGCACCCTCAGGTACTTAGTGCAGGTCCGTTTCCATGTAGTGGGGCAGACGAACGATTTGAGAAGGCATGAATCAAGATATATTATTATACATCATATTTATACTCATTAATAATTTAAATACTGCAACATTGATTTTAAGCTTTTACATAAATGTGATGCTCATTGACTGTTACTATCAGTATTCCGTATACATTTTCTAAAGCGAAATACTGCTGTAGACCCAAGCATGGGCGCCGATCTTGTGGTTTTCAGAGGGGGCAAGAATAAAGTGACATTTTTTCTGTGATTTACTGGAAGTTATCAAGAAAATATCCACTACAATATTTATTAAATTAAGGGCGCAAAAAGAACCATGTCATAAAGTACATTAAACCTACCTTAAAGTATACTGGAAGTTGATTGGAAATGCTTAAAAGAGTATAATAATGTTAATGACTTAGTTAGTAAAGATATTATTTTCGAAATAATTATCAAATCTGTCCCCTGCAAAAAAAAAAAAAAAAAAAACTGTCCCAAAGTATCTGTCCTGGTTTACTAAAGACTTTTTTAGGAAGCTCAATGTTAAAACAATTTATCATATAAAGTCTATGCATACAAAATCGAAAATTCAAAACCTTACTATCACGAATTTGTTCGATTGCGTAGGAAAGTCAAGAAAGACATAAAAGTAGCCTATAAGACCTTTATATCAAATTCTGAAGATAATATCAATGATCCTGATTAACTGTGGAAATTTATGAAAAACAATACATTTTCCCCCAAATATATTAAAATTTCAAGGACATATTTCTGTAACAATGAAGAAATAGCTAATACGTTTGCACAGTACTTCCAATCAGTATTTGTATCCTCTTCTCAACCGTTCAGTAATTTTGATAGCAAATCTGAACACTGCCTGTTGCTCAAATACATTTGAACGAAATAGGAAAGGCTGTCAAGAATCTCAAATCCAAAACGACTGTTAGATCTGATGGTATACCCTCCTCGCATATAGTGAAAGGATGTATTGATACATTAAAATATTCCTTATTGATTGTGTTCAACTTGGCACTACAAACATGTATTTATGGAAATCTACTTTAGTTTGTCCTATACGTAAAACAAACAACAGACGAGAAATTACCAAGAACAGGCCTATAGCAATCTTACCAATCTTTGCAAAATTCTCTGAATTGATTGTATATCAACGAATTATTAATCATTTGAACGCAGTTATCTCAACTAAACAACATGCAATTGTTTCACAAAAATACACGGTAACGAACCTTACAACTGTTACAGATTTTATTGAAAACTCGTTGGACAAAGGAAAGCAAGTCGATGCAATTTATATTGACTTTGAAAAGGCATTTCACAGATTTAATCACAATGTATTACTAGGTAAATTAAATCACCATCACTTTTCTCTGCCTTTGATTAGGTTCATGTGCTCTTATCTAACTAATCGTAGACGGTCTGTTCTTTTTAACTAACACAAATCTGACGCATATATAGCACTGTCATGAGTCCCGCAAGGCTCGAATCTTGGTCCGTTGTTATTCCTCTTGTTCATTAATGACCTACCGCAATTCTTACCAGATAATGAAAAAGTGCTATTTGCGGATGACCTCAGATATATGCTAAAATTTATTCCATGAAGACAACAGCATAGTTTAGGTAACTTTACTAACGGGTGCGTTATCAATCAACTTGCAATTAATACGAAATTTTATCATTCAGTACAAATAAAACGATTTATAGATTTAATTGTTAAATTCATAAGTAGGTCCGACGTAGATAAAAAATCTTGGTGTCACGTTTGATATGAAATTAACGTTTAATAGCTACATAAAAACTATTACAAATGAAGCTTTTAAAATTCTAGCATTTGTAATAAGAATGGGAAGAAAATTTAACAACGTTTCTACATTAAAGAAAATGTACTATGCTTATGTTCATTAGAGCAAGGACGTAGCATTTCTGATCTGTTATTTCTTAGGAAAATAATTCAAAATGGCTTAGACTGCCCAAACTTGGTATCATTGTTACAGTTTCGTATCCCATCATGAAAAACTCGCGTAGACAATACTGGTCTCTTCCACTGCAAAAAGGCAAGGACAATATAATGATGAAATCACCAATCTGGAGAATATGTAACTACCTAAAATGAAATGTGTAGAACTTCCATCGAATTGGATATCTGTCTTCGTCTTCGAACGCATTTAGAAATATTGTATAAAAAATATATCTGTAAATGAGCATTTTAAATATCGACACTCTCATTGGGTTACAAAGCTTGTTGTGTTGACAATAAATATATAAATAAAATAAAATATAGAAAGTACATATAAATATTTTATTTTTGTTTTCTATCTTACATAGTATAATTTTCTCCGGCTAGGGGGGGCGAGCGCTCCCTCTTGCCCCCCATATGGGCGCCCTTGGACCCAAGATAAAGCTCACGACACTATTGTGAGATATGTATATATACATTTAAGACCTATTTAGTACAATTTACAAGTATAACGCAGAAAGTGTACTTTATGGCAATAAGGTTTCCTCTCCCTGTGAGGAAATAATTGAGTCAGGTACGTACATAGAAAATAACAACAGGTACCAGAGATGTTTTCTCTCTCCCCCCCCCCACTACAAGTTACCGTTTATAGTTTTCAATGACATTTCTGTGTGTTCTCATTCCACGGGGGGGGGGGACAATATCTCCACTCACTCATCTCAAAGAAACACTGGTCATACTGTTGGTACAGGAAAGAAATCATGCATCAGTCATGGTTCACATTACACTTTTATTTTGTATTTTCAGAGTTCAAAATAATGCAATAAAGAGTTAAAAGGTTGACCTATGAATTAAGTTCGAGAAAACAGTTCTTATGTGTGCATCAAGTAAAGCTTCTCTTACAAATTACATATCTACATTCTAATTTAATTCGTGAAAATAGTTCTTATCTGCGCACCAAGTAAGAACTATTAAACATCTACGTTTTCATTTTGTTAAAAACCGACCTGGTAGCCGTATGGGTTAGGGTGCTAAGCCAACTACTCGAAGGTCCCAGGTTCGAATCCCAGGTGGGGCATGATTGTTTGTGATTGTGGATTTTAACGAGAACGTGACGGATAGTCGTGACGGTTCGAAGTCAATAGTTACTAGAATGATGGCGCATAATTATTTTTTTATTTAATTTTAAAAAAAAGTTTCAAAATAAGATCTCAACGGTCCAGTTTGTACGAAAATGTTTATTCAATGCACTGATAAGAACTATTTTCTCGAGTTTTAAGGAAGTTTTTTTTTGGAGGGGGGTAATAATCTCTATTGTTTTTATCACTTCTTACATCTTAAATTCATCTCAATTCATTGATTCATCTCATTTTTCCACCTCTCTAGCACTTGTATTTCCACATTGTCACACCTGCACCTGTAAATTACTTGGTCAGCCTACCCGTGGAGCTAGAGCTGGTAGTGGATAACCTTCAAAGTCGTCTCATATATGGGTCACACACAATTAATGCCGCTTTTGGTCCTATACGGACACTTGTTTTCGCTTCTTCTCTTTCGCTAGCTTGCTTGCTTGTTGTGATCAAAAAACAGCTTTCACTTCTTCATATATGCAGAAAGAAACAAGCGTCTTGGGGATGGAGAGGAAGGACGTGTTGCAGGCCAGTCCAAAAGAAAAGGGAATACATGAGTCACGAAACAGAGATCGTCTCTCTGGCGCCTTTGTAAGGGGCCAAAGTAGTATTACAATCCCCAATAATAATTTACAAATCTACTTTACTTATTCTTATGGTTGTATTTACTTGCTGCTCCAAACATGCTTTGATTTAAAAGGAGATTCATTCGAATTTCAAGCATCGTTTTCAATTTTTATATTCACATTAATTTTCATCATAAGAAGTGTGATGAATATGATTGGTGTTCTGTCCGATAGCAGGTATATGGTTCAATGGACCCTAGACAAGGTGAACTGATGAGGATTTGTCATTGCTTTCCATCTAATGAAAATGACGTCCTAAGAACGTGACCTATAGTTCCAGGAGGGCAACGATCCACTTGTATCCACGCCGGGTATGGAACTCAAGAATTCTTGGTTAGAATGCAGCGACGTTACTACTGCCCTAGGGTTATTCGATATTTGTAATTGAACATCGAAATTCGGTGTTTTTTTTAATATTGTTATTTAACTATACGTATATCAAACTATCGAACTAAAATATCAAACCAAAATATGGAACTACAACTATTATATCAAAAAATATCGAATCGAAAAATCGAAAGCATATATTGATCAAATTTCAGAAAGTTTAAATATCGAACTTAAGATATTTTTTAATATCGATTTCGATTCGATATCGAAACTTGGAACACTTTTAAGCTCAGTTACCAAGGACATCTGCTAACCATGGTACACTTTTGTTATATATATATATATATATTTTTTGCGCACTTCAAATAAGTCAACGTTTCTCGATCCCTTCTCGTACCATTTAAACATAGAAGTGATCGGGAATATAAACCAGGGCTCTGTGTGGTAGCAGTGGCCAGGGCCGGATTTATACGTCTAGGCGCCCTAGACCAACGACTTCCAGCGCCCTTCCACCCTCACCACTCCCATTATTTTCCCCTTCCTACCTTCACATTATGACAAATGACTCTCCGCCGTCTTCTAGCCATTAATTATAGTAACAAGATAATAATTATTTAACTCTGATAATGTGGTTATATACAAAATATGGTTCAATAATATTATAACAATAAAATAATGGCATTAAATACAATGAGAAATTTTAATTAAAATGCTGTAGGCTACTTGTAGAAAATATGTTAATACAATGAACAAGAAGGTAATACAAACTATTTTTCAATTTTATTAGTTTTCCTCAAATACAAAAATTAGCGTAAATTACGCATTCATGCATAAGAATGGTTAATACAAAGTACGAGTTGCCCATTAGCCTGATGTCATATGTAGATGACAGCGACACCGTATACGAGGAGATGCTGATAAGTCCTTAGCTTTTTCCCCTTCCCATTTTCCGAGTTTAATCATTCTTTTTTGTTTGAAAGCTTGTTTGTTTGTTACCAAAAACCAAATCAATGTTACTAACGGAACTATTTCTTTTCAGGTGAGTAGTTGAGATGGCGGGGCAGTTAGTCAAGTTCTATTAAATAGCAAATTCTATTTTTTCTTTAAAGTGCGCCCCTAGGCCCGGGTCTAGTGGACCTATGGGTAAATCCGGCCCTAGCAGTGGCGTCATTTAAGTTTTTGCTTATATGATATATCGCTTGGCGCATCCCACCTATTTCCAAGCGTAGCTTTTACTTCATACTCTTCATTCCGTCAGATTCCCCCTGTGGAGGGTCACCCCTTAAATCCTTGAGAGCACCCCAACTTTAAAAAAAATAAGGTCAAAAATCGACAGAAAACTTGCAAAACTGCACTTACACCTTCCCAAGTTTGATTTTACATCCTCCCAAACTGGAAATCCTGGTGGAATCCCTGTACGTAATTCACGCAAGTACACTCATATCTGATATTAAAAAATAGAAACAAAATTGTTAACTTTTTGCAAAGTGTTATTTACAGCAGAAGAAAAGCTCTAATGTATCAAAGGGTAATGTCTTGGCTTCATTTTAACAATCATTAACAAGATCGTCAATAGAAATTGTCTTAACCTCTTTCTGCTCCACAGCCAAATCATGAACGATGCAAGTCGATCATCGGAAATTAATTTTTCGAAAGTAATTTTTCAGTCCTTTTAGAAAAGAAAAATTATTCGTTAGAGGCAGTGGTAATCGGCAGTGACAAAAATTCCCAATGACAAGATAGAATAAATAGCCGTTTAAAGCAGCCTTCTTTACTGGGGACATATCACATTGAGCTCAGTGTCTTGAGGTGGACACCACTAAATAATCCGGATTCAAGTCCAGCTACAGGCAGAAATCCACTGATACTGAGGCAGGCTAGTGAAAGGAAGAGGCTCAGTAAATAAATTCTCATCGAAATAGAATAAGACAGTTTAGTCTTGCTGTGGGTAAGACCCCACACGAACTCAACGAACTAACTCATAATATTTTGCATGATGCCAGGCAAAGTAAACTTTATGATGACAAAGCTCTTATAATGATGTGATCTCACAGCTTGAATAAAAATTGGATCTACACATCGAAATATATATATAAAAAAACTATTTCTACATTGAACCCAAGAAACTGGGGAAACCAGTGCAAAGACAATACCATTGGACTTTCTCTGAACAAAACAAAATTTTCAGCTTTCACGGAGAGGGAAGACAAAACTTATGAACAAAAATTTAAAAAGAAAAGGGTTTGTCAGAAATCGGGCCAGGGCCCCTTAGGCCCAGAAATGGGATCCGGAAGTTTATGATGGAGCCAAGTAGTTAGTTGGTGAAACTGTTACACGTTTTTAGTTTTTAATTAAAATGTATTGGTTTGCTCAGCAATTATTTTTTTTTAACATTTGATGGATATTTATATCTTTCGAATTGCCGGTCTCTTTGTTATATAGCTGAATTGATGATGGTTTTATCTTGCGCAATCAGTTGTTGAGTTTAAGCTAGAGCAAAGGTTTGTGACACATCTCAAAACTTCAGGGTCCGATTTCTGGGGCTTCGCGGCCCGGGCCCGATTTCTGACATCACCGCTGTGCTCAGGAAACCCGGACCTTTCCAACGACACCACCTGCGTCCAACAATTCCATGTTTAATAGGCAAATAAAAGGGACAGGAGCCCAAAATTTTAGGACCCCATTTCTGGGACTTCGGGGCCCGGGCCCGGTTTCTAACACTACTGATGTACTCAGAGGACCCGGACCTTTCCACCGACACTACCCGCGTCCACAAAATCCATGTCTAACACGGTTTCCCAGCGTAGGAGAATTTCAATGGAATTTTCTCTATGCTCTGCTACGTACTTAAGTAACATAATGCCATATAAATCGATTTTCCCCCCATTTGAATGCCACTTATATCCTTTGGCGTCTAGGACAGTCTTTTGTCATTCTGAGTGCAATGAACTTGAAATACAATATTTGCATTCATATATAATATTTGCCAACATGTAACATTTACCTGGAGTAACTCTACATTTGTGTTGAAGAAACTAATAATGCATAACGTATAATTTTACAGTTTGTCTGGGTTGAACTCAGATCGAGAACCAACGTGTTTGGGGTTAGTCTCTAACAAACCCTAAAGCAGATATTGTTTTGAACGAGACACGTGTAATTACTAGCTATTCTAATGTATCTAGTTAACCATTACAAACTATGTTAGTCACTACCTTCAAGGTCGAGATCCTTGACAGATGGTACTGCACATTACGCTCTCTAACTTATTTACTGTCCGAGACATAACAGAAAGCAAATACATATTTATACTACATTAACTGCAAAAATTACACACTTGCATGTCTGAAGTGTATTTTAAGCCTGTAATCATATATTTTTAAAAGAATACGTTATTTACAGAAGTTTCTGGAAGGAGATCGGCAAAGATTTTGGAAAACAATATTATTCCTACAGTGATTTGCATAATAAGGCTTCATTTAGGAAGAAAGATTGTCCAGGTTTGTTAACCTCAAATTTAACCTAAAGTTTTAGCTTTAAGACATATAGAGAAATTCTAAACGATATATATATTCTAAACGAGAATATCAATACGAAAAATCTATATTTCTTTGAAAGGAAAAGGCAACGTAACAAGTATTAGTTTAACTTGAAAAAACATTTGATTCGTAGTTTTTTTTTTGAATATTTATACTTCATTTGAAAAATTATATTGATCTAAGTAATTAACAAAAATGATTTTCTAAAGAAAATCTCTATTTTTCTCAGCCTTTGCTTCAGCAACGTAAACTTCCCAGATAGCACCCACGTTTACGCCAAGTTTGTGCCAGCCTTGTTTTTCCTTTGCAGTGATAAACTTACCGCATAAAATTTGTTTAAATGTTGTAGCAAATTTGGATTTACAAATTTGGCACATCAAACTTTGGTGCAAATTTGAAATTACAAACTTAGCGCATCAAAGTTTGCTGCAAATTTGTGTGAAGTTGGATCTACCACATCTTGTAAACCGTTAGCGTACAAATGAATTACTTTTATTAGGTTGGAGGTCTCTCTCTCTCTCTCTCTCTCTCTAAAGAAACAACCAATTTCTGTCTCTTTCTCTCTCACACACACCTTCCTTGAACACGCTACATGAAGAATAAATTACAGTATCTCTTCGGGTCGATGACATATTGCATTTTTGGTCTTTGTATTGCGTATAACGAAAGAAAGGAATAAATATCTAAGTTGAATTGTGACGATTCAATCGGGTAAGAAAGTATACCGTGAAAAACGTAATCAGTTTTGACACGTATTTTGACTCGTCGGCATGTCTGCATAAAGGACATTGCAGCGACAAGCTTGAACCTGCAGCTGATACTATAGTGTTGTGGTTAACGTTTCGGAAAGCTACTGTGGGTACCCGGGTTCGATCCTCGGCTGGATGATGTTTCCTTTTTTTTTTAAATACTGTAGAGTAACATTTTTCTCTTTTTTTTGTACATACAGTACAGTTTACGCATTTCCAAATTATATTTAAAAAAAAACACTAACCATTGGTTAAGTTAGGATCTTTTTCTTAACCTCGGCGTTCGAGTTAGTAATCCAACAGGAAAATTTACTTAGTTTATCACAATAAGGAAAAAATCGAGACTAGTCGAAACTTGGTTTGAACTGACGCACTATCTGTGAAATTGGCAACTAGTTTGTTTGAGAAATGTCGTTAACCTGAGCAGTAAAAAATATACATCATTTTGACACTGTTGAGGTTACTCGCTTCTGAAAACTCTCGAATAAGTTTTCATCACACCTCTACTCCAGTGAGTTTGAATCGCACTGCAGACTGAAATCTTTTCTCGTTACAGGCTCGATATTGGTCTTTCAACGTTTTTAAAAACAAGGTTTGTAGCAAATTTGACATCCGTCAACTAACAAGTTTGCTGCAAGATTGCAATGCTAAACTTGCTGCAAGTTTGGAGACTTGCAATGCCAATATTGCAGCAAACTTACTGCAAGTGTGCTATCTGGGTTAATATAATTGGTAAAATAACTGACTCTATGACTTACGGAACTCACAAGTTCAACGCCGAAGTAATAAACGTTTACCATCCTGGGCAGCATCAAGCCAGTTTTCACCACGAACATATAAGTTTCCTAGATTCCAACGACGTCTCGGTCTCCCCAACGACCTCTTTCCTTTGTGTTTGCCAACTACGATGGAAAATAATATTTGTTTTCGTCCATCCGTGCTACATGGCCTGTCCATCTTCGGGATTTCATTATTCTTATAATATCGGGTGAATCTTATAATCTGCGGAGTTATTCCTTCAGTCATCTCGTCCCTCCATTCTCCAGTCACTTCGTTCCTGTCGTTTTCAAAATCTTATTCCCAAACACACTCAATCATTTTCCACTGTTGTATTCCAACTTTCGCAACCATAAAGTATTACCAACAAAATAATATGTCTCTTTAATTTCAGTTTCAACTTTCTTGATATTAATCTTGAGGCTACAGGCTTCTGGACCCAGTAGAAATATGAGTTTATTGAAGCCCAGCGAGTTTCTATTTCTTCAGTAACGTCGTTTTGCAAGATATATATGCTGCCATGCCAAGTATTCAAATTTGTTTACTTTCTCTATGATCTCATTCTTAATTGGTAAATTCTCATTCTTATTAGTTTGTAAAATAGTATTAAAATAACAAAGAAAATATAATTTAAATACCTTTCTTAATATTGTTCTCAATACGTCATTAAAACTGGATTATTCCCTTCTTGCCTGAAGGTCTTCATAAGAATATTAATTTCATGATTGGAGGCCAGAGGCAGTGTGTTTTTTTTTAGAGTGGTGACCGGAGGGGGGTATTTACCTCCAAACTGAGTCACTCACCCCCCAATTAAAACCAACAAATTTTATAACAACAAAGGGCTCATTCATTGATACCTCTCTCCTGTTTTACTCCATTCTAAAGATTTAAAATACTCCCCGCCCCCCGAACAATTTTTCCTAAAAGAAACACTGTTCAGAGAACGATCCACCCAGTGTGAAGTATACAAACATTTTTGAAACGATTTTCAAAACGTGACTCCTGCGAAATGAAGGTCAACATTTTTAAGGATATCTTTCTTTCACTTCTGCAAAATATATTTGTAAAAAATGAATCTCTAGTATTGGAATTGAATTACTTAGGTTTGTTGACAACAGATAGTAAATTCACAAGACAATAAGTAAGCTTCCTTGAACTGTTTCACGACTCAACAACTTACATAACGTAGTCGTGTATAGTGAAGTGGACATTTTACTAAACAACATGTTCTATTATTATTTTCTCCTCCTTCATCTTAACACAACATGATTGATCATTGTGTACTACTTGAGAGCAGTGTGTTTGTATCTGAATGTCTTACGCAAGAAGATACTTGAAATTTCTGTGAGTTTATTTTTTTTTGTTAATCAATCAATCTTATCAATGTATGTTACGTCATATATGAGGGGTTGAGAATCTTAAAGATCTTAATCAGTCGCCGTGATTACAGATATAATCAATTTTTAAAAGAACATCACTTATGAAAGGTATAGGATTTTGAACTGAAATGACGTATGTAGTTACCTTAATAGGTACTTTATCAGAGACCAGACGCGAAACACCGTCGCGTCGTTTCCACCAGTTGATTTCAAAGTTCTTTTACTCAATGTTCGAGTGCTAGAAATTAACTTGCATGAGGTTAAACATATATAGAGAGAACTCTCAATAAATTTTCTGCGAATTATGGTTTATATGGTAACGGTATTTATCTTCTTAGAACATAATGACGTTTTCCACAAGAACAACTTGTATTCGTTCTGGTCAATTTTTCTTTTTGCAGCTCATGCGGTATTTGAATCCGGTAAACCAACTTGCGTTAAATGTTTCCCTTTCAAGAAGACTCTTAAGGAAGACTCTTATCATCCAGCTTTAACATTTACTGCAAAGCAAAGGCGTTTATTAAGTTAAAAAATGTTAACAAATGTATAACTTTAACTTAACTTTTCACCAATTGTACACTGAATTTGAGCAGGCTGGCTGGTATATTCTTAATACGAGAATATATAATATCAATGCAGCAATTGAAACATTTTCCAGTATCATTTACAAAATATTTGACAAATGTATTCAACCAAAGAAACAATCAAAATGCATATATTCCTGTTGGTCTACCCTGGACATCATTAAAAAAAAAAAAAAAAAAAAAAAAAAAAAAAATGAAAATAAAATCACGTCATCATATGAAATTTAGACAAGATGGTGGGGGATTTATACTATCATAAGAGCGAGTTTTGTAGATTAAGAACTGAACTTACGTGTGAAATTAGAGATGCTTATAATGAGTACCTAGCAGCTTCTGAAGCGGAAATACATTCTAATCCCTGTAAATTGTAGAGCTTCGTAAACAGCAAAACTAGGCACCTTAGTACAGGTTCGTTATCCTATAACAGCTGTGACCTAACTATCAATTCAGAAATTGTAAATGCATTTGTCAGCTACTTCAAATCAACATTCAATTGTGGAAATGTACAATCCACTATATGATTCAGTAGCGGAACGTCTCATGCGGCCAATATCTTAAACGAATTCTTCCTTTCAACTATACAGGTAGAAGAAATCGATAAAGCCATCAAACATCTAAAATCGAAGAAATCCACGGGATTGGATGGCATACCTCACTATATCGTAAAAGGATGCAATGAACATTTTGTGTTGCCTCTCGATATTTTATTTAATCTTGCTATGAAAATAACTGTATTTCCTGACAAATGGAAAATAACTCAGGTATGTCCTATCCCTAAAGCTGGTAGTAACAGAGATGTGAGTAATGTACATACCGGTGGCCGTACTAAATGTCTGCCACTGTTGGACTCCATTTTGTATCAACGCATCTTTAATCTTTTCAAGCCGATAATCGCGGAATTTCAGCATGGCTTTGTTAAGGCAAGGTCTACTGTAACGAATCTTACCTTAATAACGGATTTAATTGCTCGTACACTTGACAGAAGAGATAAAGTTGATGTCTTTTATACAGACTTCTGCAATGCCTGTGATAAGTTCGATCACTGTATTCTATTACAAAAATTAGGTGAGTTAAATTTTACTCCGCAACTAGCCGGGTTTTTCTCTTCATACTTAGAAAACAGAAGCCAAGCGGTTGTCTATAAGGGGCAAACATTGAATACACTCAATTATCAGGAGTGTCACAGGGTTCAAATCTAGGTCCTATACTATTAATTTTATTTGTAAATGATCTACCAGATTATATTAAGAATTCGCGGATGATCTTAAACTTTTCTTATCTGACTCGCTTGAGGAGTGTGAACTCCTTAAAAATGACATCAATAATATTACTGAGTGGTGTAAGAATAATTTGCTTGAAATAAATGTTAAGAAATTTTCAGTGGGGACTTCCTTTTCGCACTTAATTCACTTTTCGCACTTAATTCATGGAGCCATCCTCCCAACCTTGGAAACTGTAAAGGATCTGGGGGTTCTGTATGACTCCAAGCTAACGTTTGATTCTCACATTGACAATATAGTAAATGGTGCATGTAAATGGAACTTGGGTTTTATTATTAGGATTGGTCGCGAATTCAAGCAAACAAAATTCCTTCAAACATTATTTTATTTGTATGTTCGTTCGAAATCGGAATACGAAATGCTGTATGGAGTCCAATCACCAAAGTCGATCACTATAAGATTAAAAGGGTTCAAGCAAGATTCTTGAGCTATTTAACATTTAAAGAAACCGGTATTCATTTCCAGAGGGGAAAGTACCTGCTCACTTAATTTCAATTTTATGAGCTACGCCTTGAGCACAGAAAAATACTGAAAAATATACTATTCCTATGTAAACTATTTAATAACAAAATAGATTGTCCTCAATTATTTTTATATCAGAAGGTTCGAGTTCCAACCGGTAAAACTCGCGTCCAAAAATGTGATCTTTTCATACTCATAAGACTAGAAAGAATTTAACGAGGAAGTCACCAATATAGAGGATTAGTGCAATCTATAACGCTGCCAGTAAATCGATGGAAGAAATTGATGTCACTGATATAAAGATGTTTAAATTACTTATAGCCAAAATGATTCAGAATTTGTAAGGAAATAGTCTTTATAATTATTATAATTGAACGCTGTTATTGGATTTGTGTATTTTTGTGTTCTGTCAATAATTATATAAATTAAGAAAGGCCCTGGCAAATACCTTTTCTATCCTCTTCCTAATGCATCCCGGTCTGAGCAAAAGATGGCGGAATGTCTTCAATGAAATTCATATTCTACGCACAAATGTATCCTTCACTCTTGCCTAGGATCCTGTTGCAATGTTTCTTCAGATGTCTTGGTGTCTTGAGATTGGACACCGCTATTACTGGGAAAACATCGTTATTTTCTACAAAAAAAGTGCTTTACCATGTTTACCAATAATTCATGGGCAGTTGATTGAGTACTCTAGTTACCAATAAATAACCTCATATCGATATTCAACAGTATGGGAAATATTTGCAGGCACGCTAACAAAACCTTTGACTTGGTCGGTTGGTAGCGGTCTTTTACGTGATTTCTCAAAACCGGAACAAGCTATCTATGTAGTAAAATTGAGAATGGAAGCAGGTGGGGGTGAAATGTTGTTTATCTGCTTTTATCACCCCAAAAAACTGTAATGTACTTACTTTACAGTTTATAGTTAGTATTTACTAGACACGTGGGTCTACAATTTCCTAGTTAGTTCCATGCATATACTGAGTTTTTTAAATTTTCTTTATGGTCTTTAGGCATCTAAGGCTCAGGCTGGGATAGGGGAGAGGAAAGGATTCGGGAAAGTGACGGCCAAGGTCTATTTTGAAAGTGTCATCCCGGCATTTGTCTGGTGTGACTGGGGAGAACAATGGAAAAACTTCAGTGAGAATCTTCGGTCCCACATACTGAAGTCTGCTGTCCTAAAAGCTGGTCTGCCATTCAAAAAGGCAACAGCGTTATTTAACCATTTATAATCCAGAAAATGATATCCAATTACAGCATAAGACAAGATCTTTCACGCATGTATCCAGAACTTTCTCTGAAGGTATTCAGGGATTTGGGGCAGGTTCAAAGAGGACATGAGGTTAGACAGCAAAAACATAACTATTCGTGAAAATTATGGTAAATTTACAAAGAAATTTGAATTTGGGAGAGGTCCACCCTCTGAACTCTCCGCCTGGATACGCCACTGAGCTATGTGAAAAATTAGTATGGGTCTAGAATATCAAATAGCTACAAAAATTAACTCACAGGTATGATAGTAAATAACAAAAGTGTTTTCTGAGACTTCATGAATCTTTTTTTTTAGAATGAAGATACTGAACATGCGAAAATAGACAACCAAAGTTATTAGAATTATAATTTTCCTTTGGTCATAAAAATATTCTACACTAATTAAAAGCGAAACTAATAAAAGTGAAATGTTCTAGTCAGAATACAATGAAAGCATATACAATTTTAAAAAATGTTAAAA
>JAGDQP010018196.1:14823-37042 GCA_022664845.1 Lepisma saccharinum
TACTCTGAAGCGAATAAATATATCTCAGAAAAATGCAAACTTTCAAATGTGACTGATCGAACTGGCAGTTCTAGAAGAGAAATCTGTCATCAAAGTGAGCTCACAAACCTTACTAAATATTGGTCGAGAAACTTCCGTTCTTTACAAAATCCAACCTCAAATTGAAATGTGGCTAAATTTATATTAGAATTTTAAGTGAACTAAACAAACTACAAGGCTGTAACCTATTCATGTATCTAATATTTTCTCAACATAATTGTGCCGGTCTAAAATTACAAAAAGAAGCCCGGAAAGATATTCTTTAAATGTTGTTCTGTTGGGTTGCATAACTGCAAAGAATGTGATATTCTTAATATCTCCTCTCTTGAGAAATTCCTATCTACGCTACTGTTGAACATGTTGTATACCTATTTCTACAGTTTCCAAGGCATAGACATCTAAGCTGTACTGATAAGACTGAGTATTTGTGCGAAATTTCCCTACAGCACTTTTAATACTAATTCTTTTGATATCCTGATACTTTTTTATTGCTAACTTGAAACCCTGCACTAAATTTTCCCACAGATATAGTTGTGTATTACACGGTCTGATACTTATAACGTTGTTCGGAATCTATGTTCTTATCCTGATAACATTAAAAAAAAAAATACGAAAAGAAGTAGTGTATGTTCCATGTTTAGATACTGTTATTTTGAGATATGGTATTATAAATAACCACTGGCGTGATAGATCGATAGGTCCTGAGCCTGCCCCCACGCCATCTGTCCGCGGTTGCTGGAAGAGATATGGTATTACGAGATGAAATAATATGCTTTTTAGGTATGGCAAAATACTGATCTATGATAGCTCTCTCAAGCTGTATCATGGATGCTACATTCCATATATAATACGCATATTGCTTATCTATATAAATTATTTATATGTTCATCACTATGTAGTAAAGGTAGAATACTTAAATATTCAATCAGACTGCTTTATATTTCAGTCTTGTAGAATAAGCGAAACTATTTGCTTATGGTCATTAACGCACTTACGTAATTACAAGAAAAATATGGTGAGGAAGTTAAAATCTCATTTGTAAGTCAAAGTAAGATATTTTTTCCATTCATCGCCAAAATGTAGTAATACATAATATTTCTTTCGCAAGTTAAGTTCAGTGTACTTTCAACAACATAATAGTTGCGTCATCTATAATTCACAAAGCCACCCATTATCCAGTGCGTGTATTGTGATGCCTCTAACACGAATGTAACATAATTCGATGCCTGAGGAGTATATTGTTGTATCCTATGCAGCGGTCCGGTATGGTATACCTGTATTTATTTTTATTTTTTGTCTTATATCGGCAATTATTGATATCACACTATGTTAAACGGTATAGCTGACGTTATTGCTTGGGAAATATACCATCACTTCTAAATTTTCATTTCGAGCACTGACTGCTTGAGAGCAGACCTACTATGTCCAGCTACAGTGAATGCACCATGCAGCATGTATGGATATAACACGCGCAACTGCACGGTACTTCCAGTAATTTGCTGATGCATCGTGATTATTTTTTCTTGCAACTTTAACGTTTTAGTTAAGTTTGTTTGTGTTTCTGTGACGAGTTGATATGTTGGTCCATAGATGGAAGCACTTCTGCTAACATTGTTTCAGATCACTCTCTTGAACCAAACCTTATTTACTTGTCTATATTTTAATTCACCGTGATTCAAAGAGGGTGGTGCGAAAGGAAAGACCTGTAGTGGAGTTGTAAAAACAGTAACAGACCAGTCAGTAATCAACTAAAACAATAAAACTACATGTTGTTGTGGCGAGAATCGTTGTGACAGTGCAGCGAAGCTTTCGTACCAAGTACGTTAAGTGTGTACGGTATAAAAATTGTGCAGCGCTGTGTACGAATTAAGTTCCAGAAAATCGAATAGAATCTTCTCGACGTAGTTTTTCAACAGAATGGTGAATCACGACATTTCCACGTGAATGTTTCCCACTATCTGAATGATACCCTGCCGAGGCGTTGAATTGACCATGCCGGAAATAACGATCTTTAAATGCTGCATTGGCCACCATGATCGACAGATTTAACACCTTGCGACTATATTTGAAGAATTTTATCAAGGAAAAAGTGTATCTGCTCCCGATACCACAGCATTTGGACGAACTAAAGTAAAGTATCTTACAAGTAGTGGAGTCAATGTCAGAGGATATAGTGGGGTGTGTCTGGATATTGGCAGTTTTTCGTATCTTTCAATGTTGTACTCTGTCAAACCTGTTTCCTCGGATCGACGATGCGAATAGGGACAGCGATATAACCTGATAATATGAAATAAAATTTATCAATATTAGAGCAAACACAGAAAAAATAAATTAAAATAATCTTAAATAACCAACATTTCAACAACAAACGAAATAACTTTTAGAGTTATCTGTTATCTAACCTGCCCTGCCTTTACATATTCTAAGGAACAACAAATTATATAATGAAATTGCGATATTCCTTTTTGCAGTATGAGTAATGTAGAAGGGCATACTTTGCCGTGTCTCTGAGGCGTAGATCAGTCATCTAGCTCTTGCCAAAATATGTGCAATAGAAGATGATGTAGGTCTATTACCATATTGCAACATATGTAAGGATTTGAAGTAAAGTACAGTTCTACCGTAATATTGTGTGAAGATTTCTGAACTGGTCATTGAGTTGAATTGTATTGAAAAATTCTTTATTTAAGCGCGCGAGGTTCAGCCTATGGCTGTTCTGCCTCCTCATCCTCGTCTGAAGAATGCATAAAAATAAAATAAATACACGGACAAAAATAAAAAAAAAATACAAAATCAATTGATTATACAGGAAGTAAAAAATGTATGACGAAATATGTAAATTTTAACCAATGAAATCAGTTGCGAAACTACAACAAAAGTAGAAACATATAAGCATACACATATACACTAACACAGATATTGTACATACAATAGACAAAGGAATATAGAACACAACACTATCTTATGTATATTAGTATTCAAAGTCATGAAAAGTTGTGAAAATTGAGCTACACATTACTTGACAGCAGAAAGAAAAGAAAGTAATATGAAATTTATTTTTTCAAATTACTGTATGCATATCATGTGTTCAATGTTTTCTTGAAAGCATGTGATATTTTAGCTTCTACTATGGACTATCCATGATCTTGCAGCGAATATTGAAAATAATGAGTTTGTTTATGCCGATGACTTAAAATATCAAATTTCTTATTTCGACGTGTCGAATAAGAATGAAAAACGGATCTATTTATTAGTTTCCTACACAAATATTTGGGACATATTATTTTAAGAATTTTAAAAACAACACAGGAGTAGTGTAAAATGTAAATATCTTCTTCTTGACATTGTCAGAAACTTATTATTATTGAGAACCGACAGAATATGTTCAAATTTTCTTAAGCCGAAAGAGAAGCGGATACAAGAATTTGTACTTTTTGTATCAACTTAGCTTGGTTTATTGTAAGAAGTGGACCATGCACAATATCACAAAAAATCGAATCAAAGCAGTATATCAACATTTAAGTGACAAGGATTTTTGCATCTTGTAATAACCAGTCTCGATTTTTATAAGGATTTCTTAACACCCCTAATTCTTTGGAACATTGGGTAGACACATGCTTGTTCATGATTAATTTCTTATCAATTTCTATTCCAAGAGTTTCTATGAGTACTTAATATTTGGGTTCATTAATTTTAAGTCTAAATCATTAGGCATGATTTTATTGAGCTGATTAAAAGTTCCGAGAACACTGTAGGTACATTTTAGCGAATTAATTACAAGCCAATTGTTAACGAATCGGTTACTGATTGCATTTAGATCTTGATTAAGAACTTCAGCTGCTTTCGATATGTTCTCGAGTAATTTTGTTATGAGTAATTTGGTGTCATGTAAATAACAGTGAATTTTTGCATATTTGATAACTGATACCATGGCTGAGGAATATAGAGTGGACAATAATGATCCCAGAATCGAACCTTGTGGAAACACCCCTATCAACAAAAAATGCTTTGGAAACATGGTATTGCTGAGTATGAAAAGTAATCTGTTGTTTTTCGATTTAACATATACGATCTGAACCATTTTAGGGTGTTGTCAGTGAACTTATAGTATTTCAATTTCGCTAAAAGTTCATCAGGAGGATTGATTCACTACAAAGTGAAACTTGCTATCCGGACAAGGAGAATAATCGTTTTTTTTACTACTATTGTAAGTAATTTCACATTATACTTATTGTTGGTTTTAGTAATTGTTTTTATTCTATTGATTTTATACATAGCGACCTTAGCATTTCCTATCTTGTTGGGCCATCATTCTACGTAGCAAGACTTTGGCTACGTCTATGGCAAAGGACTTTGTTTTCTCTTTTATATACTTTTCTATACTTACAGTAATATAGTTGCAATTTCTGAATTTTTAAACTGATTCATCCTGGGCATCTACAGTTGACGACCCAAGCACTCGTACCAGGCTCACTCACAAGATGGTACCACTGAGCATCTATGTTACCAAACCAAAACAGTGACAGATACGAAATCTGAAGGGACGAAGAAAGAAGCGCCACCCAAGATTCTTAATATGAAATATTAAGGGGACTTGAGTCTCCCAGCGGAAAATCTTATACTGATATAGTATTATCACCAAAAAATGCTATTACTACACAGACATACTGTTGTACAACGTACGATACCAATAGATGAAGCTACTACATTTCGGGTTGATTAATTGAAAATTCAACCGTAGTAACGATTTGATTAACAATAAAGTATTGTTAGCGTATGGTAAGCGGTTGTTAAATTAACAATAAACGCTTAACAATACATGTTTTGTAAATGGAAACATAAAAACTATTGGTTCCAAAATAACAACATTTTATCGTTAAGTTTATGATAACATCGTTAATATTACAATATACTTTTTTTTAGAGTGTAACCACCAGTTCAATTTTTGTCCTAAACATTATAATAATATCACAATTGGCACGAATAGTTGATCATCTCACAATAGTGTATAATCGACAGGAATACGTACTCGGGGTATTTATAGGTATATTGAAGGTATTTGTGGCTTATAGGTTTACGATATTGTATAAATTGTTAATTACAAGCTTTTCCTGATATCTATGTCCAACTGTTTAAATCATATCTCATCATCCATAGTTCCTATATTTCTTTTGCAGAAAATCAAGCAACTAACCTACTAATGAAAGCAGGTGTTCCACAAGGAGTTCCATTCGGGAGGTCGTGGGTTCGATCCCAGCGACCGACCATCCTGACAGGTTATACAGGGATTTTCCTCAGTCACACCAGGGATGACACCTTCAATATAGGCCCTGGCCGACATCTTCCCGAATCCTTTCCCGTCCCCTATTCCGGCCAGAGTCTTAGACGCCTAAAGGCCTTAAATAAAACTCAAATTCAACAAGTAGCTGCACCTTCATCTCTTATTTATACTATTTACACAGCGGATATTTCAGTCGAGGAACACTGCTTTCCTGTAATGTATGAAGATTTCTTTCCTCTGTGCGTTAGTCATAAGCGTTATGTTAACTGCAGAGCCAATTAGATGCATACGAACGATGGGAACAACTACAGATAAACATAGTGAAAAGTACTGCAGTAATGTTTAGTATACAACGACAGCCACTCACAACAGGAATACCGAAATAAAGATAAGAAAAGGTAAAGCTATCCCATGTGTGACGCGCACGCACCGTGAACGGCGCATGGAGCATGTGGAGGTAGCGCTTCGAAACCAATTCAGAAATAACAATGCCCCGTGGCCGTCTGGTATTCTTTTCCTGATGCCGCATTCTTACATTCGTATTTTGCAGACTTATAACGTACGTAATAATACTGAAATGAGATTTCAGCAATATACTGCACCTGCATGGTGGAACAAAACCCCGCAATTTCAGATGTACCTACCTGTCATAATGTTATTTAAGTAGTATGTTTATGTTAACCGTATATCACTGTTTTATGCTCGTACGGAGATTTTTTTTTAAGTGTATATCTTATTACTGTTGGTTATTAAATTTGATGTTAATAATCTGTTCGTTAATATGTTTGACGATTCACAAAGAAATTACGTCTTCCTTTTACATGCGACTCTGTCATTCTCTTCTTTTCTGAAAGGATAATCATTACAGCCCTTCTGTCGTCTTCAAAACACATGACGGTCTTTAAAATGTCTTCAGCAGAAAAGACGTAGTTACATTAGAAAATTAAAAGCAAAGAAAAAGTAATGAAATGGCGGGAGACGAAAAAATAAAGAACAACGAAATGAAATTTCAACCAATTAGACAGGTAGGTAACGTCCTTTAAGCACGAAATTACGGCACCATTCTTGTCAACTGAAAGTCGTTTGCAAAGATCTAGGCTGAATATAATACACCTTGTTACACTACTTGAATGCTCGTTACACTACTTGAACTTGAAATAATAATAATAAAAAGAAGAAGAAGAAAAGAGGAGGAAAAGGACAAGGGTACAGAAATAAGAAAGAAAGAAAGAGAAAATGAAGCTTACTGAGTCTTTTAATCCAATCAATTGGAAAAAATTGTGAATGGCAAGGACAGATGTTTGAGTGGAAATACATGTTTGCACATAAGACTTAAAACATGGGTCCAAATCCAGTTGGATTACGTCTGTGTTCAATAACGTCTGATTGATTTAAAATGTAATAAAAAAATCACCTTACACTTAAATATAGTTTTATTTCCAACCTATCACCAATTTATTATATATTTATATATCTGTGACTATTGAAAATAAACTGAAAGAGTATATGTTTTGCTAATAATAATAATAGAACGTAAATTCGTTTCGGACATTCATGCAAGTACTTTCATTAATTCGAGGGCTATTTGAAAAGTAAGTAGCATTTGATTACTTAACAAGCACATACAATCTTATACACGTACAGCGGACCCAATGACAACCTATCTATCTACTGAAGTAAAAAAATACGGTAAGCAAAGGCTGTAGCGTCACCGTGTAAATGAAGGTCACTAAATCCTAATCTGAAGTCAGTTTCTCTCTCTGCCTTTTTTTTTAGCAAACGATAGATTGCGTTAGTGCCTGAGTGCATATAGTGATAAATTATCACAAGTGAATGTTTGTAGCATTACTAAAGTAAAAATGACCGATCAATCAACGAACATAAACCCAAATCTGGAATAAGTTTCTCTCTATCTGCTTTGGTTGAGGTACTTCAGACTGACAGACGGACAGAGTGTAATTAAAACAGGACCAAATATTTTGGAGAAAAATACACATTTCTGTCGTATAAATGGTCAAGATATAGATATAATATGCCTTATATAGGCAATATGTTTTATAGCCTATGTAGGAATGATATGAGTCCTTAAAACAGATTTTATTGAATACTCACGGATCATCTATATAGAGTCAGTAGGGCTCTATTTGCATGCATCCTTCTCAAATGATTTAGATCTGCACTCACCTGTAAAACAAAAGGAGAAGATAGGATTATTATAAAGTTCTTTTTTAACTCCTTTGTTCTTCATTTAAGTAATATATGTTAACGGATATAAATTGGATGAATGTGACTAGAAGGTAAACATTACATGAAAGAAAGTTTTAGAAAAAAAATAATAATCCTAATCGTAATATTAAGACATTTTAATTGAGCATATATTTCTTTATATCTATATATATTGCTTCTATTTCTTATACACATATTTATGCAATCAAACTGCAAATATAATAAAAAAAATAGTTACGATTAAGTAATACTATATATATAAAGATATAGCATTTGTTTTTCTGTCCAATACCCAGCCAATAAGGAAAATTTCGTAAACTATCGATTACAAAAATATTGGAAATAAAAATTGGAAAAGCTATAAACAATAGTGTAAAATTAGTTACAATAGTTACATAGCCTTTATGTACTAAAAGGACAAAATCCATAAATTTATAAAGCTATTTATAAATTTTAACGATTGTATGAGATGATAAAAGCGTGGGCGTTCATCCTATTTATGTAACGCGAACATCATTTTATATGGTGTTTTATACTTGTATCTTCAGCCATGTCGTTCCTTAAATTCATAATTAACTGAGAAATTTAAAGCTATGAGAAAACGCTTATTTTCTCCTTTTTTTTAAGTGTATTTTAAAATAAAAGCGTGTTTTGCATTTTAAGAATAAACTTTATATACATCAAAAACAGGTACAATATACAGCTGCGCATAACAAGATAATAATATTAAATATTTAGATAGCTTCTCTGTAGTTGTTTATTCTTGAGTACTACTAATGTGCAATTCCCAATGACGCATAGTGAAGTTTTGCATATATTAAAAACCTTGAGTCCGGATTAACAAGTGTCCTACTTTTTTCATGATAAATAAAGAAAAAGAAGCCTCATTCCCGCACTTAGAAGCAATCGAACTGGTACATAATGTATACTGCATATGTTCCTGTATGCAATCACATGTCTTTTTTTTTATTATATTAGCTATACACCTCTCCCCTGCCCCCTATGGCTTCGTAATTCTTATCTGGCACTACATAACAAGGCATGGAAGCATACAATCTACCAAATGTGAACTGACTATATAAGGAAAAGGATTTTTAAAACGTTCTTGGTTCAGAAAACGTGGATGGAACTCACTCAACCTCTGTTCAGGGAGAGAGAAAGAAAGAAAGAAAGAGAGAGAGAGAAAGTGAGAGAGAGGAAGTTATGAGAGGGAGAGGGGAAGGAGGCCAGAACAGGATAATTTTCGCGCCGTCCTCTGTATAAGAGTTAAGATTCAGATCAGGCAGATTCGGTAGCCGTGGAGGGGGCGTGATTTTTATCGACACTCGTGTGTTTATTTATTAACGAGATTACGTGACTATATAAAGGCTAGCTAGGGTACTCCACCAAGTGCTAGTCTCTCCCAATTTCTCTCGCTCACTCACTATCAATTGTCATCTTTCTCTCTCTCTCTCTTTAAACTTTGTAAGCGTAGTGTTGCCACCTGACGAAGCGAGAAGTATTCCATAATTTTATGCATTATTGTCTGTAGCATGGGTATTTCGAAGCGGCAAATATAGATATATTTTTTTCACCAAATTAAAATAAAGGTGAAACGGTAAGGGTGCTTAAAATACAATGTTAAGGGTTCCTAAATATAATGTTAAGGGTTTCTAGAAAGCCAACTGGAGCTCCTGCAAACGCAAGAGGTTCCCGTTCTTTCATATTTACTTTAATAAGAAAGTAAATAGCAATACTGTAGTAGTAAATAATAATAATAAAAAGAAAATATAGTATAAAGCTAAGCAAGATAAAAAATTAAATACCTAAATACAAATGAAGAGTACAGGCCAACAAGGGAGAATGTCCACTTTTGAAGAAAATGGAGTTTGCACTCCTAACAAGTACTAAACAATGAGCAAAGTCCCAATCCAAAAGTCCAAGTAATCCATAAGTTATAACGGGTTTTAGAATATTAAATACATGGAAGTAAACGAGATGGTTAGACTTTAAAATGGGTAATGACTAGAAATCAACTTTATTGGACACCATCCTCTTTCTTTTCCTGTACTCTTCAAATCAGTTAATGCTACTCTGGATTAGGGAATGGACACAGGAATCACATTTACTCGAATTCTAACGGATCTGATTCCGGATAATATTGTAATGGAGAACCCGGATCCTAATCTTGGAACCGAAGAATCGAATCTTCAAACCAGCTACCCCTGAATCGGATCTTGCAACCGACGATCCGGAACCGGATCTTTGAGCCGAGGATCCTTATTTGGATCTTGGAACTGGATATCCAGTTGTCTTAGAACCGGATCCTTTAAGATCCAGTTCTCTGTTCCGCGCACTCCTATTCTAGATCACCAACACTGTAGGAAATTCTTGTACATCCTTTGTACATAAAAAAAATGAGACCATTTTTTTTATCATTCGCAAACATTTTAAACATGAAAAAATGTGAACAAGCGGGTTTTTACAAGTTAGATTCTAGTTTCTTGTTAGCGGTAGTGCATGACGCTAGAATACACTTGTCACATCTTTTAATTGTAGATTCAAGAAATTCTATCAAAAAATTTGGATTTTATGTAACACATACTAAACAAAATGTGTATAAGAAATAATGCTGAAAGAGCATTGTGTAAGAAGTGTACACCATTACGCATTTCGTACTCCTATTTTTTTATGTGAGCAATACACGGATTCCGCCAGGATTTTCAGTTGGGGGAGCTGTACATTTAAAATTGAGGAGGTGAGCAAGGTTAAAATGGAGCTTTTCAGGGTTTATATCGACTTTTAACTGTAAAAGTCTTAAAGTTGGAAATGTTCGAGAATTAGGGGGATGGTATGCCCTCCATGGAGGGGTATGGCAAAATCCCTGGTTTAAAGCTAAGACAAAATCAGAGAAGATGTTAAAAAAGAGTGTATAAAAAGTCTATTTTTTACAGTGTAGTTACTAGGTTAAGTATGACTCACAACGACTTATTATTGTGCTAGTGTTTATTTGTGTCTGATCTACAACAGTTAATGTAATTTTCGTGTAATATTAATAAACGGGACGCATGACTTAACGTGTCTATGCATTTAGCAGAATTCATGGATGAAACAAAGCACAGCAAAATTAGTTTTAAAGAAGCAGACAAGAGAAACATGCAAACCTCTTTTCCGCCTTCATTTTGTATATCTAATGCGTTGAACAAATGTACTAGTTAGCTGTTTCAACGTGTTTACTCATAGAAACTAACACCTTTAGTAAAAGATAAATAATTTTTAGCCTGGATTTAAATTCTGTGGTTGGAGTGACTTTAATTTTCTTCCTGAAACAACGAAAAATAGAAGTTCTAGTTCCTCCTATG
Organism: Lepisma saccharinum; assembly: GCA_022664845.1. Lineage (NCBI taxonomy): Eukaryota > Metazoa > Arthropoda > Insecta > Zygentoma > Lepismatidae > Lepisma > Lepisma saccharinum. Next base: position 25,711 of record JAGDQP010018196.1, read on the forward strand.
TACTTCTGAAGATTACTAGCGACAACGTTGGGTTTTCTGAGCCATGGGATTCCGAAATTAGACCCACACATCCTGCATGTTCATAAATTAATTTAGAAAACAATGCAATTTAAGAAGATATTACGCCGAATTTATTTATGATATTTGGGCAACTTTTGGCTCAGTCCGGGATAGGGCAGGAGAGAATGTTGCAAGGAAGTTGATCAGGGCCTAATTTGAAGAGACTACCCCTGCATTTGTCCGCTGTGACTGATAAAAGTGCCTGGATTAAATCTCAGTCAGGATGGGCGGCCGCTGGGATCCTTCCCAGGACATTTCGATTGCAAAGCCAACTATCCACCGACTGACAAGAGAAGTTCGGATATTCTTAATAACCTATTTTTAAAATTAAGAGCGCAATGAAATGATCATTATGTAGTTAATACATATACAAAATGTTAGTACACACTGACAAGTTATGGACAACCAAAATTTGGACATTACATCCATGAAAGTAGTGTTTAAACGGGCCAAAATTCAATATTAAATCAACTGAAAATTAATTAATTGGAAACCAATAGGGACCCCAGATCAGTTTTGATCTGTTATAATTATATCTGAAATAACGACTTGAATGTCAGGTAACTCTGTATATCTGTGTTTGCTGTGTAAAGTGTGTTAAGTCTAAAAACTTTATTTCGAGAAAATTGGATTTGAAGAGTTTGTGCTGATACCATGAAATTAAATAGTCAGAAAAATTTTGCACCACAATAAATTAAAATTATTAAATTATTTATGAAAAAGCCAAAGTACCATTTTAGTACATTTTGAAACCAAAGACGAAGGACCCTAATGAGCAACCATATTATTATGACAAATTGTTATAATAAACAATGATGGACTAGCCTCATTCTTTCTCATGCACAAAGACAATACGGGTTCGACTCGCCAGCTTGCATCAGTCACACTGCAAAAAATAGCTGTGTTAATTCAACACAATGCGGTGTCCCAGCGTGACTACCACTTTTTGTGTGTTAAATCAACACAACAACGGTGTTGTTTTCGGTACTGGAAGAAAAAAAAATAAGGCTGCAGCGACTTTTGAACATGGGTTGCTCAGTTAGAAGATGAGCGTCTTACCGACTTGTCTAAATCGTCAGATAGGAAATATACTAGATGCAAACGATATTTAATGAACAACATTTGAATTAAACGACTACACTATAGATTTACACAGTGTATGGGTTCAAATATATTTTGCTGAATCCCCAAAACTAACTAAGTTACTTGCACGACTTATCCCATGGTTTAATCACTTCCTATTTGTCAGTTGAGCACCAGAATTCCCATTCACTGAGAATTCTATTTCTATGAAAGCAAGCAAGATGGCGACAGCCAAACACTTGAGCAGCATTACTGCTTTCTTATCGTAACAACATGTCAAATGATGCGTTTGCTTTCATAGAAATGCAACATATTCTCAGTAAATGGGGATTGTGATTCCAAATTGACCAATGGAAAAGTGATTAAACCATGGCGTAAGTCGTGTGAGTAACTTTGTTTGTGCTTGAGGTTCAGCAAGATTTTTTTATCGTCTATATTCTTTCAATCTAGTATTTTCTCTGTCTGACGATTTAGAGAAGTCGGTAAGACGCATAACTTATAACTGAGCAACCCATGTTCAAATCTAGCTGCAGCCGTAACTTTTTTTTCTCCAAGTACCGAAATCAACACCGTGTGTTGTGTTGATTTAACACACAAAAGTGGTAGTCACGCTGGGACACCGCATTGTGTTGAATTAACACAGCTATTTTTTACTGTGCAGAATGTTGGTGCGTAACGTATGCACTATTTTATGGCTATCTGAAATACATGGTCAAAATTATTTTTTATTTTTTAGTTCGCATTGTAAGAATTATTTAAGAAAAGTTTGTCATTAAACAGTTTTTCTTTTTATTATTTTACGTTCTTGAGATTGAAAAAATTAAATCTGCAAGAACTAGTATACGTCGCACCTAAAAAAATTAAGGTTTCGGAAACTCAGCGTAAACGGCTGGAGCCAGAAAAACGAGGTTTGGTTTGAAGGTCATCATCATCACTAATTGGTTAAGAAAATCTTACAAAATGTTGAAAAAATCGTCATCTTGGATCCAAAATGGCCGCCGAAAAGAACATATAATACACAACCTAAACGGCTGGAGATAGAGAAACGAAATTTTGTATGGCCGTACATCATCATCACTAGTATGTTACGAAAATATTGCAAAATGTCTCCAAAGACGACATCTTGGACCCAAAATGGAGGACCCCAAAAATTAATTTTCAACACTGTTTCAGCTGGAGATACGAAATTTGGCATAAAGGTGTATTATCAAGAGTAGTTTAGAAAAATATTAGAACATTTTGAAAAAGTCGCAATCTTGGATTCAAAATAGCCGCAAGAAACATGTTCAACACCGTTTGAGATACAAAAATTGAATTTGGTATGAAGGTGTATTATCAAGAGTAGTAGTCGCCATCTTGGTTTCAAAATGGTCGCCCAAATACATTTTCCTCACCGTTGGAGCTAGAGAAATGAAATTTGGTATGAAGGTATATTATCACAAGTAGATTACGACAATATAAGAAAATGTTAAAAAAAGGTCGCCATCTTTAATCCAAAATTGTCGCCCAAAAACCAATTTTTCAAACCATTGAAGCTAAAGAAACGAAATTTGGTATGTAGGTGTACCATTACGGCAGGCCCCCCAGGTGATATGAGAACAGATCTGTACCATGGGGGCACAGTCCCCATTCTTTCCTCTGATGTGTCGTTTAGCTTCCAGTATTATGGCACTTTAAGTACATGGTTTCAGCCTACTACGAGTTAGCCCATCCATTTTTAATCGAAAAGAACGTCTTTTTCCCGGCGACGGGCTATACTCTTGTTCTAACATCCCCTTCCGAATCTGATTTTTTTTTTGAAACGCTACTCAGCAAATGATCACAGCTTGATTCATTCCAGGTTTGCGAGTTTTTTTTCTGAAAAGAAAGATTCTTTCACAGTGTTAAATCCAACTCATCTCGGTAATTCTGACAGAGATTTTTCTATTATTATTTTCTGTAGGTGAATGGAGGGTGGTGCGTTGGTTAGACCCAGTCCTCTGACAGTTTTTTTCAACATCTCTTTCTGAAGAAGTTAGAAGTTGTAAAGGATAGTGGAACATACTTATGTCCATCAAAAAGTATGAAGATACTAGCGACAGTCGTTTATTCTATACGACATTGATAAAATTTAATAAATTAATTTTTTTAGAATCACGCAACGTCATAATCAATAAGAAAGAACTCTTTGACTATTACTTCTACTTTGTTATGTTTAAAACCTTTAGAATAATGTCCTCTGGTCGTGCGAAGTTTGGTTGTAATGAACAAAATGAAAGCGCTTTTTCACTAGAGCCAAAGAAATTAATCTGCTGTAATAAATAACAAAATGTATCTGGCAAGATTGCAGCCTCCATTTCTATGGAAACGTAGAAACAACAAATACTTTGTATTTGATATAATTTGTATCGTTGGGTTATTCTGGCCGAATAATCTTTTTGGTGTACTATACGCGCCCTTTATACAAATGCGTACGTGAGGAAAATCACATAACACGAAGGTCTTTTCCTCAAAAGATAGAAGGCTACCAATAGTTCTCCCGATAGGTGGTGGTTGGTAACCAAACCCATATAGCGCAGGTATATTCTAGGAATATTGGAATATTCATGAGATATCTAAGTTGTTTCTGGCATAAACGTAGAAGATTTTACGAATATTTGAATGTCCTAGATAAGAGCACATGGTAAGGATATTCTACCAATAATTTACGAATATGTTGAGGACGTGGTCCTTTGCGAATATCTTCTAAATATTCTAGAAATACTACACCAATTCCAATCTAGAATATCCTCTTAATATTCTCAGATGTTTATGTTAGGAATATCCTAATTTAATTCCAAACGTAGAGAAACATTCTGCATAGGTAGGGATATAAATATGATATTCTTGGGAAGTTGGACCATAACATATACCCCGTCATTATTTTCCTTCTGACTTCTCAAACCGAACGTAAGCTGCTTTATCTCCTTCGTCCAGGCTTTACTGTTTTCAATTCTTGCCACAGTGTATGTTTCTCTTTATACAGTGCCATATACAGTATATATATTTTAGATCTAAATGTGCATTTCGTGATTTCCTAAAGAGCAGTAGAGGGTAGCAAAAAGAAGTAACACCGCTTACGAAAGAAACTGGCAGAAGACACCCACGATTTTGCCACGTGTTTGTGATTTGACCAAGCCCAGGGAACGGGGAAAGAATTTTTAAGATCTATCCAGCAGTGTATACATACATACACGTGTTCATACTCAGAAAACTTGAGGGAGAATTACATATGTTGTCAGTACATGTAGGTACCTAACTCTTTTTTAACTGTAACGATGTTAAGACATAGTATTCAAGGCAAGTGAGTTTTCGTCAAGATAAAAATCTTGCCGAGCCAGCGTACAAAAGGAGAGGCTGGTAGAGAAGGAGAGGTACAGAGAGTAATAGAGATTCTGATCGACATTGCTACATAGCAATGTATTAATGTCATCTACATTCTATTTGAGGACTTGCTGCTGCATAAAGCCAAGACCAATGACCTTATTTATTAAACGGTGAATTCAGGTGACATTATTCATAGTACACATATTCGTGCATACAAAAACGTGCACACATACGTATATATATATATATATATATATATATATATATAGTATGTGTACACGGGGTATTTCATATGAGCTACATATGCATATGAATAATATATGTGAATGGAAGCAGAAGAGGAAGCAGAAAGTGTCAAGGACAAATTTGAAACGAGTGTTGATCTTAGATATTATATTTTAAAGTCCGTATGAGAATAGTTCGTGATGAATAGTTCTTGATCAATCTCTGTGTTAGAAATTAATGCTCAATGAAAAATTGCCACGCCAGAATTCGAGCTAGGAAACAATCAATAATGTTTGTTAAGTGTCGGTTAAAGCGATGTGCCGAGAACGACAGGTTATTCAACTTGTATTTTTTAAAAAATACCGGTCTTCGCGATTGTGTTCTTCCTTCTACTGTTGACTTCTCTTCATTTATATTCGTCGACACACCTAACCCCCGTGGTTCAATTGTTAAAGTCGCTGATTTCGAATTGGCACTGAAGAGACGCGGGTTCGATTTCTCCTATTAGCCATTCTGATTAAAGTTTTCCAAGGCTCACCAGACGAATTTCAGGATGGCACCTCGAATATATATTCCTGATCTTCCTATCTTCCCCATAACATTCCTCGTAAGACTACTCGCTGAGGGACGTTATCCTTCAGCACTCTAACACATGGAACCCATTGATACTTCTGTTGCTCAAAAATGGAAAATGAATAAAGTATTCATAGACATAGTTTTCCTAAAACAATTGGACAGATGATAAACTATGGGGAAATTCCATAATCAAACCAGTACCTATGACGAAGGCACAAATGCACTTCTAATGTCTATGCCTATTACGAATATATTCCGAAGTCGTGTGGCGCAGCGTTCTTGCATGGCTGCCACCCAAAGACCTGTATCAACAAGTGCGGTTTGCAAACGATTACACTAAGGTAGCCTATGTACCAGAAGACCGGTGTTAGGTGTACCACATACTCACCAACACAAAATACCTCTTGACTTATGTAGCTTCAAAATACCATGCATTGTGTTAAAGGGGTTAAAGTGTACTTTTTGTTTTTAAAACGAACGGGATAAAACCACGATATTTCTAGAAACGTGTGAAAATCTGTTAAATTGAACACATATTTTGCCGGCCGCTGTTAACCAATTACTGCTGCCTCATGCATTAGGTATTTAGATTATCTTGCCAAACATAGGCACTTATTTATGCTTCCACATATAAAGCTACAATATTTTCGGAGCGTGAAATCGTTTCTTTAACTCTCAAATTAAGTTATGACAACGAATCTGATGCAGAAGCTAAAGAAATGGGAGCGTAGGAGGCGGGGGAGAGTAAAATGATCCTATTGTTACCCCTTTATTATAATAACTTCATTCCTTTTTCATCCTTGAGTCTACGGGCGTATGTACCTGTCGAGTCTTCCCAACAGTCCAGGAATTCGTAGCTTTTAAGATTGCGACGTCCCGGGAATTTTCAACTCTCAAGTCTTCCGGAAGTCTGGGTAATTCCCCAATGTCCAGTTTTTCAGAAATCTCTGCAATTCCCAAAAATCAGCATCAAACTTCCAGAAATTGTGCCTAGTGTTTTCTCTGCCCGAAATTTCAGGTATCCGCACACGCCTATCATTCACTGTTGAAGCTGCTGTTGAAAACAATCCATGAACCAAGAAGCCATGAAACTCTGAATTAACAGACTGTATGAGACTATATTCCCTCCCTTGCCATTAGTAGGATAAATCCTTATAAACTGTACCGGCATGTAAATTATACCTCTTGCTTATACAGCAAACCGTTTGCATAGTGGCGCTACTAATCGGAGGGAATAAGTAACTGTTGTGTAGGGGAAAATGGGGTAGTGCCGGACACTTTAGCATATTGAAGTACTTCTTGGTAATCAGAAACAAAATTGTTCCAAAATGAGCCGTAACTATTTATTTGGAATGTGAACTTTATTGACAAAGCAAAGATATAGAAATAAATCCAAAAGTGATGAAATAAACAAATGACAATATGGATCGCCAAATTTCACATATTTCAAATATTGGCGGGTACTACCGGACACGTAATATATTTGGAAAAAGCATATGCTACACTTAGAAGGAACACTAAGAACACCTACCCACGAAGTATACAATGGTTACATGTGTAATGGATATCTGCTGATTCGGTATGGGTGCAGTTTTCATGGGCCTAGCCATCATAGGATTCACACTGCACCCAGCCTTCATTGAACGTTTCACTGCAAATGATGCATTCAATGGTACTTTCATGTTCGTTTGGTCGTAAGTCCTTTTTGTCCTTGTCTCAAGCAAACTGTTAGTGGCTCATTAACTTCTTGCGACCTTTCTTTGCTAGTTCGTGTGTTGAAGTCACTTTTCTCTCAAGTCGCTCTTTATATGGTGAAGATGTTAGTATCGCACTGCTTTTGTACTTCTTGTTCTTGACGCCAAACGTCTCTTGTGATTTTCAGGCAATGGTGATAATTGTTCAATAATGGAGACCTCTTTATTAATTGATGGACGAGGAGATTCTGATTCTTCAGTGACATGAAGAGAACTTGGGTCCGCTGCAGACGACGAACAAGAAGCAGCCTTCGTTTCCTCAATTGTTGCCGAAGTTGAAGGTTGTGAGTCTTCACAGGGAGTGTAACATCTTTCAACGCGAGTCACGTTTGCTAGCAGAAAGTCAATGTCTGTGAAAATCGCAGGGTTCAATGGATATATTCCAGTGCACGCAAATCCATTGACAGCAATCTCCATGCGACACACCTTTCGGTATGCCTCTGAAACAAGTTGCGCTACATTGTAATCTGATATCTTCATTCCAGTATTCCTGCACATCCACAGTGAACATGCTTCGTTGTATGCTCCTTTGAACGGTTTTTTAAAAGTCCTATCAAAGGATTGCTTGTGAGTGGTATGTGGAGGAGTACTGAGCATGTGAATACTGTGATCCCTCGCGTATTGAATCACTTTCAATTCCTTACTGCTGCTATGTCCGTCAACAACTAGAAGAACTGGGTTCTGAGGAGAAGGATTATAGTATTTTACAAAGTGTTGCAACCAAGTTAAAAAAATATCAACCGCCATCCAAGCACTACTTTGTACTACAGCAATACTCTCAGGTGGAGCACCAATCATCAGTCTATCATTCATTCTCTGGCGCGGAAATATGAAGAGGGGCGGTACAAATTGACCAGTGGCACTCATGCAGAACATCAATGTTATATTCCGATCTTTCTCGCCCGACGTCATCTTCCCCACATCTCGCTTCCATTTCTCGCATATTACTTTGGGATTTACATGAACACACGATATATCAGTCTCATCATGATGGTCGAAAGGAATGTTTCCGCATCAGTGTGCACAAATTTGTGAAGAACTGTCCAATTTGTTCCTTATTGAAGCCTGTTATCATTATCATTGTAGACTCAAGTTTTCTAAGAGACAAATCGGGATGTCGCTTCATTAATTCGTAGTAAAAAATTTTTCCCAGCCCTCTGTTTTTTTTTGTTAAGCCTGTGGTTGATTTGTAGTGTTTCAGCTAAGTCGAACGCTAGCTTGAGGAATTATTTCCGAGACAAGGCATTAAGCGATCACCTAACTGTTTCAGCTCTTCTTCATACCTATCGGAGAAAGTATTTTCGAATCTTCCTAACTTAGGTGCAATACGAAATTCCATCCCTTGATTTCGTTGTGAAAGTCTGTCTTGCAGTGAACTTTTAGGCACACCAAATCTGTTCGCAGCTGTTCTCACACTAACTTTCTCGGCAATAACATATTAAATTGCTGATTTCATGTCATTTTCTGTCCATGACCCGCGAAGTCCTTGCTTTGTTTTGAATTTCGACATGTTCTCAAAGTAGCCAAAGTTACCTGCGACCAAGAAGAAAAGTTTCCTTAGAACTCTCTGTCACATAGTATCATACAAGAACTGTCACATTTTGTCCGGTTTTACTCGCCAATCACCTGTCCGGGACTACCCGACACGTACCAATCGGAAATAAAATGCCACACACTCAAACACAGTCAGATATGTATTTGAGGTTTCCCACACGATTTGTTCAAACCACAATCAGTACACTGACATCTATTTGTGTTTATTTTACTTACCTTAATAAGATAATAAGAGCAATGTCCTTCCGAAATGTACCTCTGCACGAACAAGGCTTGCACAGAAATACAACGGCTCGGAGCACGTCCACACTTCTTCACGGACAAACTCCTACTACTTCCGCCGCGTGCACTGGAGAACAAAGTTCTTTCTTTCTCTGCTGATACAGTGTTGCTAACTCATACGGATTTTTCGGAATTTATACCGTCGGATGGTACCCGGTGTCCGGGGCTACCCGATTTCCCCACACTGAACGCGCTGAGTTTAGAGGCCACGCAGCTCGAGAAGAGTGTTGTTAAATTTCTTATCGTAAGAATTAATAATTTGAATGAACAACTAAGCCTCCACACACTCACAGATACGTATGAATTTCGTTGTGTCCTTATCTTATATGTTCATGTAGGCATGAACAGTAACATGTGAATTATCTTTTATGAACAACAAGAAATCTGAAGCAGGTAATAGCTTGCCAGCGACAACTCAATTATTGCATTATATGCGAAGGAACAAAGAATCTATAATACAGTGTTTTATGTTGCATCTGGTTTCATACCAAATGCGTGAAAGCAAGTAGAAAGAAGATAATATTTGATTGTGGCGAATATAGAAGTGACTGTTAGAGCAATTGGAATGTCCTGGGAAGGATCTTGACAGGTTTTATAGGTTTCTTTTCCTTAATTACACTAGGTAAATGCCGGAATGGTACATACAAAACTAGATCCTGGACTACCTTTTTAATATCTTTTCCCCCACCCTATCCTGGCCTGAGATGCCTAAAGGTCATAAATACATTTTAAAATCTCGGAGTTCAAATTACAAATTTAGTTCAGCATTTCCTTATAACTGTAGCACAACGATTTCCATATCATAGAAAAAAAAATATTAATGATACGTTTAAGGAAAAAGAACAAGTCTAAATGTGTGCTAGCAAAATAATGGGGACGTAGTCACGTCTCATCGCAGTCAGAAAAGGTTAATGTAGGAATTCAAAAGAAATGAATACCCCGTCTAAATCGGAACGTCAGTAGTCTTATCCAGGGAGCCAGTATTATTCCTGCAATAAATGATAATTTGAGAGCTTATCAACATAAACTAATAGACTCAACTGTTGTGTGAGTTTCATATGTTTGAGATTTTGTAATATTTTTTTTTATGAACGTAACGATAAATTAAATAAATGGTTTAGTTTCAAAACTTTGAAAATACTAGATGTATAAAAAAAATTAAATAAATTAGGAAAAAGTAAATGCCCTGAAATCTTTATTTACCCTTTCACTGGGGAAATTGAATCGGTTAATGCAGAAAGGGCATATGTCATATTGGTTTCCCTATACACATGTGCCTTTTCTTTATTTTATTTATTTATTTATTGCAATGAACGATTCAATCCCGATTGCCTATTGCTAGTAAACAAGTGTCAAAAACTACCAAAAGATGTCTGAAGCCAGAGATGTGATATTCTTTAAATAACTTGTTGTAATATTTAGATATTTTTCCTTAAAGAAAGAAAACATTTTCATTCCTGAAAAGTTCTGTAATCTCGTCACTTTTTCAAATAATCATCTCTTGTCGATTCCATGAGCAGATTCAGAGTGACAGTACAGTCTTTCGGTAAGTTTTACACCAATGAACCAGTAAATTGGAAAACGTAAAATAATTTTAAGGATTCCTAATTCTATGTTCACCTCCAGGTTGTAATAATTAGGAAGATTAATTGAGAGACTGAATGATATTCAACAAGACTGGAATATTTATAAGATAAAGCTGTGAAATAATTATGTACGTAAAGAAAAGAAAGGAAACTTCACAAATTAGAAGATAAAAACGTAGAGGAACTTAACGATGTATAATAAATAATAATCATTGTTTCTGAAAGCGAAACAAAAATGCAAGAATACTAATTTTTATCTTGGCTGAAACAGTCATTCTTAAAAAGTATATTTTCTGTGGACATTAAAACACAAAAAAGAACAGCTGAGAATAATTTTAGATGTTTGGCACGAAGCAGAAATAGAACTTTAGCGAGTAAATGATGGAAGATTAGAAACTTTCGAAATGTAAATATGGATGAGAATGGTAAAAAATCATCAGGTAACACAACGAAGAGAAGTAATGAAAATATTAATGAGAGAGTATTATTGAAGAAAAAAAGGGGAAGATAATCTACTTATGCTAGTAGGAAAATTTCAAATGAGAAAAACTGTCCTGTAAAATAAAAAGAAAAGTGAATGTTAGAATTTGTTTAAAAAAAAAAACGTGCTTATATTGACAGAACATTAATGAAAATGATTCATCCTGGTATGTCAATATTCCAGTCAATTTGGCCTACTTTGCATGCTATAAGCTCTTACATAGTGAATGCAAATGAATCATTCATAGGAAAAGCCAAAAGAAGATTTTAAAAAAGCAGTTCTGCGGGAGCACCTGTGCAGATATACAAAATGAAGCACGTGCTTGGGGTCAAAAAGACAGTATTATCTCATAGCCTATTTGCTCTTTTGTATAACTACTTAAGAGC
>JAGDQP010018197.1:1119-37037 GCA_022664845.1 Lepisma saccharinum
AAAAGAAACTTTTTGGACAAGAAAAAGGGTATAGATGTTCTATTATTTGTGTTATTAAATAAAACAATGTAACAATTACTGTAGACGCTATAAATAGGCATTAAGGCCTGTTGTGTCGAAAATAAATAAATAAATTAAAAAAAAATAAATAACTAGTTTTTATTACTGCCTTATGAATTTGATAGGCAAGGTGAAGCATTCTTATTGTTTTCATGTCTAGCCAGTTCAATTTTAGTCTGTGTGGTGTTACCTGGTCATATTTCCTGGCCCCGACAACGAAAAATTGGAAGCACGAAATGGATGAAAGTTACTCCGCTTTATGGAGAAATAAAAGTCGAATAAAAAGCCAAAGTGATTTGTCCGTGAACGTTCAACTTATTTTACGCTTAAAACTCGGTCATTTTCTAATCGAAGTGTAAGCTAAACAGGAAATTTTGAGGTTACGTACTTTTGTGGATGAAGTTTAAGCCTTAGTTGGATATTCTATAATCCAGTAACAGGAGTAACGTTACTTGCTTGTCACTGAACGTCCCGCCATTTTGAGTGTTTACATTGCCTTTACACTGTGAACAGTAAACAGTTTACTGGTGGACCGAGAAATTAAGTTGGGTATAAATCTTTACACTGTAGCAAACGTATCTCTCGTTTTTTCACGAGACATTCCTCGTAGTAAAATCAAAAACGTGTTAATAATTAACCTCCTTCACAGTACAACCATAGCTCGCTTGGAAAGCCAGAGTCACCAACTGTCTTCGTAGCGAAGTGGTTAGAGCGTCTGACCAGTGAGCTTATGGACCCTGGATCGAAACCCAACCCAACTATTTTTTTTTATTTTTTATTTTAAAGGAAAATTTTCTTTTATTCTTTTCTACTTTTTAAAAATGCTCGGATTGAATGAAATACGTTGGAACACTCATATATATGTAATGTATACATGCATTTTGAAATTTTACGCAAAGTAAAACGTTCAACCGAAAACTAGCTGAATGTAGGTTAATCCAAAAAGTGGAGGCAGCTCAGCTGCCTCCATTTTTTGGATGAACATTGTGTCTCCTATTTTTACAGTGAACGTACCGTAAACAAGAATTTTGTGCGCGCTGTAGTCGATCTGATAAATCAGTTGGCATGTCATTGTAAAGAACGTGTCCGTAGTCGATAATGAGCATAATTAAGTTTTCAACAAGTAATTTCCTAATGTTTTCAGATGTGTAAATGTAGATGCGTTTCAGGGCGTGCAATGTGAAGTAAACTTTTTTACATATATCTTTAATGTGAGAACGCCAGGACAATGTCTCGTCCATTCTAACTCCTAAGTTCTTAACATCTTCGCTAACGGTTAGCGTCTTATCTTCTAATTTTAATTTAGGTGTATCTGTGTGTGATAATTTCGTGTTGTTGAAGATTATTGACTGAGTTTTTCCTGGATTTAGATGTAGGCCATGCTGGCGAGACCATTTGGCTATTGCTGCTAGATCATTATTCATTTTATGTATTAGCCGGTCTGTGTGTTTCCGATCACCCTGTATATAGATCTGTAAGTCATCAGCAAATAAATGAAACTGACAGTGTGATATAATTTAACTTATGTCATTTACATATGAACAATACAAAATGGGACCTAGAATTGATCCTTGAGGAACACCATACTTTACATCTACCCAGCTCGAAATTTCATTTGTCATTGCTACCGCCTGCTTTCTACCGTAAAGATATGATTTAAACCACTCACATGTGATTGAAGTGAAATTGTACTGCTGCAGTTCGCAAACAAGTATATCTAAATCCACAGAATTGAAAGTTTTACTGTAGTCTAAAAGTGTCATCACTTTAATTTCATTACTGTCGTTTGAAACTTTTATGTCTTCGATAATCTTTTGCTAAAGCCGTGATTTCTCCGGAAGCCGGATTGGAATTTATTTAGAAGATTATTAGTTTCAAGGTAAGTAATAAGTTGCTTGTGGACTATTCTTTCGAGAGCATTTGATATTGCGGAGGGAATATTTATTGGTCGTGATTCCTCGGGTTTTGTAATTTTACTTTTCTTTTGAATAGGGTGTACTAGCGACTTTTTCCACAGTGACGGATAGGTCCCAGTGTATATAGAGAAGTTGAAAATATGTGTTAGTATTGGTGTCACGACATCTATTATTTTATTTATTAATGTAATTGATATATTATCAACTCCAGTTGCATTGGACTTTATACCCTTAATCGCTCTTGCGACCTCTTGTGTTGTCACCGTTTGGAGGTAGAATTTTTCATGTGGCACGTTTACAAATGTTGTTGAAACTAGTTCCTTTAGTATTTCCTCCTTTTGCCTACTATTTATTGCAAAGTTATGTGTAACAAATTCTTCGTTTAGCTCATCTGGTGATCACAAGTCAAGAGGGAGTTGGTGTTTATCTTTTCCTATTCCTAAAGCCTATATACTGTTCCATAAGGATTTCGTGGATGTTTGATTCTGGAAAAGTGTGTATGTATATCTAACTTTGGCGTTTCGAATAGTTTGTTCACTTGGTTGTTTTGTTTCTGAGAACACGACATGTATCATAATCGGCTTCTTCTCTACTTTTTCTCCACTTGCGATAAGCAAAATCTCTTTGAGACCTAAGTGCATGAATATTATCCGCTTAGTACGCACAGGGGCATATATATCGAGTAACTAAAGAAGAAACTCATTAAATAAACTCGTTTTGTCCTCTATCGAATTTAAAAATTCAGTTTGACGCCACGGAATTCTCAGTGCTTCATCAATGAGGGCTTCCGATTCAATTCGCTTTAAATCTCTATATATTGCAATACAACTGTATTTAAGGTTTTTTAATTTATATTTAAAAGATGCATATATTAAGTCATGGTTTGAAATACCGCTGATTGGACTTTGGCCATGGGTTTCAATATTATTGTGAGTGTTTGTTATAATCAAGTCTAGCAATGAATGTGTTTGGTTCACTTGGTAAGTGCATTCGAAAGGCAAAGTACTTAAATTAAGCGAACTAAAATCTTCCTTCAGCTTTAATATTACGTTTAGTGTCAAGATTTGTATTAAAGTCTCTAATTATAATTATTTCGTCGTAGTTTGAGACATGCTTTGCAACATCTTCTTCGAGGTCCTCTAAAAATTTTATTTCGGGTAGGCGGTAAACAACAGCGACCATTATCGTTTTACTTTTAACAGATACCTCAGATACCAAGAACTCTATACGGCCTGAATATTAGCAGGGAGACTCTGAGATTATTTTGCATTTTTGTCCCTGCTTGACGTATAGCGCAATGCCTCCGGCACCCTTCCCTACCTACCCTAAATAAATTATAACCCGGTATATTTAGCAATGATGATGGAATCGATGATTTCGCCCATGTCTCCGAAATTCCGATTACATGTGCGTTAACGTTATTAAATATGGTTAAAACCTCGTCAAAATGACCGAGCAGCGATTGGGCATTAAAATGAACTACATTGAAATTAGGCTCACACTTGTTAAAATTGTTTACCAGTGTTTACCAGTATTCCTTAAACCTGCCGTTATGGGGACGCTTTCCCCGTGTGAAGGTCGCTGAACAAGCCTCTGCCTCCATCACAAAGGGGTTGTCTCTGAGAATATACAACAGCTCTTTCCAGCTCTCCGCTAGGGCGGTATTGCTGTTACTTCTATTAAACAGGGTTGCCATATATGTTAATATTTACTGCAGTTATAAACCTAAAAATTAATTTAATTTTTTTATCTATATTCTTACCCTTTTCTTCGTTGCAGATTGCCACACCAACATTGTGTACGACAAGGTCGTGCTCTATATTCATTTTGCTGCCAGATGTCAATGAGTTAATTACTTTACATCTTCAGTTGTGTTGATCCATTACAATAAATGATACAAAAAATAACCGAAACTCTCCAAGCACACTACATTCACACATACAAAGTGGATTATAGAAAATACACTAACACTCAGACTAAAATAGTACATGTTTGGTATTTGGTATTATGCACCAATAAACTCACAACAATAAATTCTGTAGTAGCCCAGCTAAATATTGCCGGAAGCTTAATTACCGTTTGTGGCTCCAGTTTATAGCATTTATATTTTATATCTGAAGAGCATTTAATATTTTGATCCATATTTATGTAGGTTACAAAAGCACAAAACGAAACGATACAATAATAATAATAAAACAATAAGCTTAAATCTTCAGCATACCGTGACAATTATTTGTTAAGACCTACCTATACTTTCGAATTTAAAAAAGTTATAGAGCTCCGTATACTTTCGTTATAAATATTAATAATTTCAATTGTTTTTGTTTTGTTTTGAATGGAGTACATAAGTTCTCTTTCACAATGCCTACCTATTGGTTTATTTCTATCTTCGAAATATAGAGTGGAAGGCGGACAGATGGCGCGGGTGCCAGATGGAGCATCATGTAATTAGTTAAGAAGGAATAGTCCGTTTGAACCAGTCTTCACAGTTTTAGAGAAAACATACAAGGAGAAAAATGTATTTAGTTGTGTTCCTGGTGCAACTTCTAGATGTTGATTATTCACGTATGATTTGTCGTCGCTTACGTAGTCGCAATCAGCCGTGTCATCGGTGATGTAGTAGATAGAACCGAAAGTTACTCCCGTCGGTGGCCACGATGCTCCTAAGTTCCTAAATGTTTATTACTTTGTTAAGCTTCCCGTACAAGAGTTGACTTTTAAGCTTAGCCACGAGTATACACTCCCGTAAGCAGTTCAACATAAAACAGGGTATAATGTATTAAGACGTTTATTTAACAATAAACTTTCCCAGCTCTTAAACTTTTTTCGCGAGTTGCTAGTCACCTGAGGGGTGACTAGCGCCCGTTAAAGGTTTACGCTCTCTCATAGGGAAGGAATTAAATTGTATTGTGGGAATTAAAGGATAAGGTTAGTGGGTGTATGGAGTACATAAATATTTTTATATTCTTTATTTGCTTATTGATAAATTAATTATGGATAGTATAGGCTTTGTGCTTATACTCATATATAAGGTATCCAGGATTCCATGACGGTGAAATGGAAAATAGGAGCGAGGTGCAGTAGACGTCACAATACTTGAAAAACTGAGAACAGTTTATTGATTATCTTATTCCCTAGGGACGTTTCTAGGTATGATGGAGAGACAAATGAGGCCTCTGGAACAACATTGATAAGTACAGTGCTAAGGATGTCCGTGAAGGATGAGTGATATTTATGAATGATCATGTGAGAAATCTAGGAATGTGAGTGTATGTATCAATTGGAGGCGTAACTGAGAAGTATAGGACTACATATGGGCCGGAGTAAGTTGCCAATAGTTTGGCTTTAAAAACGTTTTGTGCGACTTCATGGACGTAGGAAATGTGTCAGGAGTAAATATATGTTTGTTTTGGAATAGGATGACGAAAAATGCTTGGAAATGATCTAATGTGGAAGGTTCGTGGTGAATTGTGATTGAGTGGGGGGACTAAGTGGGACAGTGATGTGAAGTGTTTCGTGGTTTTTACATTTTTAGGAGAAAGTGTAATGAGCTTCACCCCACTGACTGCATTTTGGAAGCTGTTGGAGCTTGGTTTGATGTGATCTTGAACAGTAAGCGCATTTTGGAGTGTTAGGACAAACTTTGGTGTCATGAGCGTTATACGTCTCACAGTTTTCACATCGAAGCAGAAATCACGTAGCAGTGCGAGATGGTTCTACTCTACATATACAAAGACGCTTGTATATTTTGGCTCCTTAGTGTAGAAGATTGTCTATTGTTTGTTGGTGTGGTGTGAGTACCCGAATCATATAGTTGGCGGTTCCTTGTTGTGTTTCTATGCGTAGGCATTTGGTTTTGAAGTGTCCTTCTGCTTTGAGTTTGTTTTCTGCTTCAGTGTCAAATACGTCTAGATCAACTTCACGGATTACGACTTATAGCATTGGTGCCTTCTTTTAGGTGGAAGTTGTTTGATGTGCTAATTGTCATAGATGTAACATTGGCTTGTGCACACAAAGATCTGAAATCTGTGCTAAACAAACCTAATAGTTGTTGCTAAACGAACGTCTTGAAATTTTATGGTGAACCCATTTCTAGTATTGACTCTTTCGGAAATGGTGTTTCTATGGATATATTTGGTTACTTGTTGAAGGAGACGTTTTGGAGTTTGGACCTTTGTGTCAAATTTGGTGAGAAAATAACTGTATATTGGAGCTTGTTGTTTGTCAGAGTGTTGTCGGTGAGAAGATTCGTCGTCGGAGATGTTCATGACCTGATCTGCGTCTCACTCACTGAGCGTGTATACTTCCTTATTAGGTGGTGAACTGCCAGAATGGACGAGCGCAGATCGTTAGTTTGTGATCAAGATACCAACAATCGAGAAACGCCACAACACATATTTCAGGTCATCAGCGATGTATCTGAGCTGGAGAATGCGCTTATTACGTGTAATCTGCTAAACAGATTCTTAGCATTATGATTACTAACCCACAATCCATGCACTTGTATTAAGACATGACCAGATCTTTGAATGAGGCAGAGCTCTATTCGCCTACACTTTTGTAATGTACACATACAACTACAATTCTCACAATTAAATGGTTTCCAGAGTACAGAACTTAGACGAATGAAAAATGGGTCATCTAGTCATTCCTGGTGTCAAAATGTGTGTTGATGAAGGGATGTGAACCATGTTACTTACTTGCATTGCAAGCGGTGTTAAGTGATTAATGGTCATTTGTTGTATATCTGTTAGTATACAGACTATAATCGTTTGCTTTGCTAATTGCTGTTAATTAATAGTTGACATTTGTGTTTCTCAAAACTTCAGTCTAAGAAGTGATTGTACCAACTTCATATATTCATATTCTAAAACGCTGTATCAATATCAGATGGTCAGTACCTATGTACACCAATAACGTAATGCATTCCTTATACATGTACACAAACGTCAGCAATAAGCTATGCATGTATATGAAACTCTTTATCACATTGTTCAAGTTTTTAGAATAATATAGTTTCCATTGAGCTGAATATGTGGATCGTTTTCTGCCAGTATCCTATGAACATATACACAGTACAAATTAAAAATACTACTAGCAATACATCCACAGTTGGGAAATATTTACCAGATATTCTCTTATGCTTATGTGCATACATATTCTAAGACAATATAATGACATTTATTTCCTTACCTTTCTAGAACCGTTAAGAATACTTGCTCTTGTCAAAAACAACTTAAGCTCTAGTCGTCTGTCTGCAACCTTGGTTGTTGTTGTTCTTCGTGACAAGAGCAACACATACATGTATTGTAGTAATGCCAGGAACAAAAACATTAGGCAAAGAACTAACCAAGCTTCTGAGCAATTCACTCCTAAAGTAGGTGGAGACGAGGCCCTATTACAAAGGAACAAACTGCAAGTTATGGGTGTATTAAGCATTCAGCATCTGTTTCTTGGCAATAATTGTAAAGCTTATTATATTTGAAGCCGCACAGAAATCAATTCAAGTGTGAGTCTGATAAAATATGAACATTGGATTCATTTTAAAAAATCATCTTATATTGAGTTACCCCCAATTTCTGCACTTCTGAAAGCCATTTAAACAACAAGCAATTATAATTACAAATCTTAGCTTCAATATAATACTGACTTAAAATCCATCTCGTCTCAAGCCAAAATACACAGAACACTTCAATAGTTTTGGTATGTTACTTAATTCATGGTATAAAATCCTTATAAAATCATGCAAAAAATCTATTCGGCAATTTTCGTTCCTTGAGCCCTAAAACCTGTTACGACATATGTGAAAAGTATGGTGCTAATATTCATTCAACCAGTTGTCACAGGTTAATTAGCTATCTTATTTACATGCTATCAAACTTTGGAACAAAAACGATGCTGTAGCCATGCTGAAGTGACTCACTAACAACGTAAAAATAAGGTTTATTCAGCCATAAATAGCAAACCAAGTGATCGTTAGATTTATTTCTATTATGTTAGGCAAATGTGCAGATGTTAGGATAGCTACCAAGAGATTATTAACGACATTATAGTCCCAACAATTATTGAATACAAGTGTTGGATTGCGGAATAAGTATAGTTAATTGTCGTCGATTGCACTAATATTTTGGTAATGCAGTTTCTTCTAGAAATGCTGCAAAGCTTTCCTGAAAACTTGCAGGCACTCTGGAGAAATTCTAGATGGAATGTGTATTCAATTAACATAATTATATCTCTCTTGTATGCAGGAAAAAATAGAGGATTATATTGATGAAATTTTCTTCTGACTAAGAGTACTAAGTTGAATGGGGACACTATTAGAAGACTCTGGTTAATTCTAACAGTCATGTATTTTTCTTGTTTCTTATTTACTCCTCGGCTTCTCAACATATGAGATTCTGTACTAAAGAACTTGTTAATACGAGATGCCTCCTGAATGTGGAATCAAAAATCATATGAAGTAGAGCTTCAAAATTGCGATTTCTAATTCTAAGCTACGTCGTATGGATATACTTTAGTACGCAACTAACATTTCCAGTTCACGCAATGCAACAAAACATAACGCAACTGATATGATAATTGCACACATAACTTTCTACATTTTACTAGTTAACATCACAAGCAGCCTGCGGGCTTATGAATTTTCATTCTTAAAAGATAAAGGTAAAAAGATAAAGGTAAAATTAGAGCTTGAGATAACATATTTTCTCATTGAATTTTGTTGAACAAGTGCACGACAAAACGCAAAGAACGCTTTAGCAAAAACATAGCTGAGGCAATTTGTTAGTGAATGCAAAGCTGAAATCAACTTTAAACAATACTCAGTTCATATGTGTTTTATAACGTTCTTAAACAACTTTAACCTAAACCAGTACGATATGAGTAAATATAAACATCTGTAAATATGGAGGTTTTATCAATATGTTTTGATAGATATTCGATTATATGGTTAAAGATGAACTGTTTCTCCACATTTCGCAAAGTTAAAGAATTAAAATGTCTTACAAACCTCAAAAAAAGATTTAGGAGAAAAGTATATTCTGTTTTGCTTACCTGTTAGCAATAATCATGGTGATAAGCGACAACAGATTGGTGACTAACAACGCCATTCTTCCAGGGACCATCTCAGGAGGTACTACAAAGCTTCCCCAGGAGACAATTACAAAGATGGTGCTGGGAAGGTACATTTGGATAAAGTGACTTTTAATTTGTCGCTCCAGAGTTATATATATTCTCAGTTCAGGTAAAATCAGCCCTGGATAAGTATACGTAAACATCAAATGATATATGTAATATTTTATGTTGCATTGTAATGGTAAGTCGATATTACAACTGCTTATTTACGTGTTTTATAAACATATCAGGAATATTTTCTTTAAAGAAAATGTTACCAAATATCTTGAACTAATTAATATTTTAATGCGCAAGTATATTGGAAACACATATGGTTCACTTTGATGGATATTACCTGTGCGGTTTTACGCTAAAATAAATTCAAATGCCTTAAGAAGGTTAAGGTGTCTTCAAACATCTTGTTCGTTAATTCCCTGTATTATATACATAGTTAAATATGACTCATGTAATGAGTTTCCTTACCTGATTTTGGAACACCTAGATCGCTACCTAAAATTATATAGATTGTATGAATCTGGTATATTGTATTAGCTTACATCTTACGATACACGTAAAACACTTTATTTAAAGGATGTAATTCACCTTGTTTTATAGGTTCGCCAGACTTTACGACAAAGGAGAAAAATTACATTTACTTTGTTCATTATATTAATAGCGGTCTCTTTTATGTTTATGCTTAGTACCTTAAAAGAGGTCAAAGATAATACCTGTGAGTTATAAATGATACTGAAATCTAAGCATAATTAAGATATTTTCTAAGGAATGATAGTTATTCTTAAAAAAACGTGAAAACAACCCCGCAATATATATATATATATATATATATATATATATGAGCTCCTGCGTAGCCTAGTCGGTAGCGCGCTCAACTTCAGTGCGAGTGGTTCCGGGTTCGATTCCCGGTGTGGGCTCAACAATTTCGGTGTTGACCAGCATCTTGAGGACAATTGGAGAGCTGCTGTGAATAAAAGACAGGGCGATCACAGTGAGAACTTCGGTTCTCCTCTCCCAACCCGTCTGGTCAGCAAGGGAGCAGTAGACCAATCCTCCCTTCGGGGAGAGGCCTCATCCACTAGTGGATTGAATATGGCTGTGATTTATTATATATATATATTCGTGGCAATATATACATTGAATACTATTTCCTCCGTTACCTCAGGCAAATTTAATAATGGTACCTTCCCCTTAGACACTGACCGATTCATTTCCCGCATCCTTTCCTCTGTGGAATTCTGACCTCAGCCATAGATGCCTACACACCACGAATAAATTCAATAAATATTCAATATATAAATATTTCTCTGTTACACTTTTATTAATAGATATAGCGTAAAGGGTTTTATTATACGTGTAACCTAGAAGAAGATATAGGTGCAGCGTGATATGTTTTAAAGTGAAATGAAATATAGAAAAAATAACAAAAAAATAACCTTAATATCTATGCTGATAGTGCAAAATTGATTAATACTGATAAGAAAAACTACGCTACCAAGTTTTATTTGATATGCTCTATTTTAGTAACTGATTCGGCCGATCTCGTTTACACGAGAGCAATGCTTGTTAGAACCCACAAACATCCATACCCCAGGCGGGATAAAAACCCGTGACCTTCAATATTATCTGAAAATTCATATTCGTTATACATCGTAATGCCAGAAAATTTTGCGCGGGAGGAAATATTGCGCAAGTCCTGGAGAAACGGGCTGGCGTGTTGTGAGTGAAGGTGAGGTGAATACACTAATGGTAGATTCGTCATTTAAAATCCTGTGCTTATAGAGTTGTTACTGAAAGATATTATCATTTGATAGCATCAACAATAGAAGCGAAGTGCTTGAATTTTCATAAACGTTGAGTACATTTTCATAGTAAATGTTTTACTGTAAAATAATTACAAATCAAGGAGCATCTGAACTAGTTCGTTGTCAGAAATAGTATTGTACGCGGTGTGCGTTAATTCTAGAAAATTCAATCCAAGCTATGTGGTGCGTATCCCTCCTCTCGAATGAGGATAGTTGGCGCAAGCACCAAGTAGAATAAATCGCGCAGTACATGAATTTTATACAATAAAAGGAGAGATTGCGCATTCACCAAAGTAAATTAATTATAAATCAGCGCTAGTTTTCGGTGTCAGTTATGGTCCTTGTCCACTGCTCGACGAGGGAATATACTGTGTAAAGGATGCATAACTTTGTACTGGGTGTTTATTAAATTATTGTTTCGAATGAGTTAATCACGCGTGAATAAATGACCGCTTGCAATCTTGGCTATGAATGGAAAGAAGCGAAGGTCATTGTACACTCACATCCAAAAGAAAGACCTCTATTATGAGGTCTTATCATGAAGGTCATAATTGCGTGTAATCGTCGATGCCATGCAGAGTTCCGGAACGGTGAACTATCTAGGATAGAATGAGTTCTTCTGAAAACTTGAAAGAGAGAAAAGTTGCAGAAAATGAACAGAACTAACGGACGAATGGATGAACGAAAGTCTGTGTGGCCCAGTGTTGGCCTCATGGGGCCCAACTGCGATTTTTGAAATGGGACCACCTATTTTTTAATCCAGATTCTATATCTACGAAAACAAAATGAATCAGAATATATCGTGCTAAAACATGTAGGAAGTGATGCTAAAACATGTGTGTGTAGACCGCCCCGCGGAGCTAGTTGTCACCATCGCTTACTGCTGATCGTGGGTACCCAGTTCGATTCCCGGCTGTGCCAAGAGTGTTTTCCAAAGAAAAGGGCCTAGAATGGTGCCCACCCAGCATCGTGATCCAATAGCGGAGCTCCTGTGAAGATAAGACAGTGGCGATCACAGTGAGAACTTAGGCTCTCCTCGCCCAACCCGTTTGGTCAGCGGGGGAACCACTCTTCTCCCTCCGGGGAGAAGCCTGATGCCTTAGTGGATCGAACATGGCTATGATTTATTATTATAGAAATATATATATCTAGATCTATATCTAGCTATCTATCCATAGATAGATAGATGTATAAGAGTAGTCGCTCTCGGTATTCCACGCCGCCCAAGTGGTTCCGAGTTCTGGCGCGTTAGCTGTTTTCAAGTGGTGCTTCGCCAATAGCTCTATACTCCACCAATGGCTACTAACCATCAAATATTTCCAGCGACTCGTGTACATCTCTAGCATCTAGCACAACATGCAACAGAGTTGTAGAGGGATATGTCACCTGCAACTGATGTCGTGCATAACCCAAATACCACATTACAGCTGCAATACGGGTACACGTACCCAATGTTCTCGCTCCAGATTGACAAGTGCAATAACTCCCTAGAATAGGATTATCTTCTTCGTCGACATCGTCAGTAAACACTATCCACAACTGATGTCTTGTCGCATTTCTGTATCGTGAGAAAAACCTAAACCTTATGAAACCAGGTTCATGATGAAGATCCACTTGTAATTCAGTTTCTCGCTCTGACATGGTATTGCCTTGCATATATGATGGTGCCGAGTTTACTTGAAATATACCACACCTCAAGTCTCTGAGTGAGTCATCACTTCCGCATAGCCTGAGCATTTCTATTAAACTCATTGATGAGAATTCTGGCGTCATTGTTAGCGTTATTGGCAAAGTACGGCCCTTGGATAGCTAATATGTAACCTCGTGCATAATATGTAATATGGTGCTACAATCATGGACGGTTTAATTAAGTGACGACCTTCGTGCATGCTAAACGATTTCCGCAATACTTTAAAGCACGAGCTTTTTTCAATATATAAATACGTGAAATCATCGAATGCAATAGCCCGGGGAATGTCTGGGTCTGGATTCAGTAATCTATTTGAAAAGTCTGTGACATGCCTCTGTATATACTCACCCCGCGTTAATGCGTTTAGGCCGATGTTTTGTGTAACGAATGTTGTTTGAAGCGCTTGTCTCACTAATGATATTTTATCGCTAGTATTTTGCGGGATGAATATTTGAAAATCACTTTTAACAATTCATCACTGATTCCGTGTCGCATCTTACATAGAAACGTAAGAAGATAATTTTTTGAATGTACTGTACTTGATTGCCAACGTGTACAGAATCACAATGAGCATAAATCAACAAAGTTTTCCTTTGAGATAGGTAAAATAACTCCAAACTCTGAATCAGTAAAGGCATCCTCATCTGGATATGGATTATCTCTTGTATGCACAACAGACGCACGCAAGATCTGCAGCAATTGTCCTAAGTGATTGCCATTTAACTTGTAAGGACGATTAACATATCTCAAGCCATATAACAAAATATCTAAGAGCATAACTTTATTATTCAGATGTCGCCTGCAGGATTTTGTATTTTCACTGACAAATATTTCGTTTGATAAAATATCAGTTCTTCATTCAATCGACACATTACGTTGTGAAGCTATCATTTTACTAAAATAATCGCGCTGGTCTTCTTTTTTTTAAAAAAAAAGAGCGGAAAAGATCAAACCTACACCACAAGGTAGAGCAACTCATTAGTACCCTTTCACCTATAAACACTTTGTAGTGCCGAAACATACAAGACTAAATAGTGTTTAATGAAACAGTGCTATAATATGTTTTCGCAATAACTCTCTCCAGTGCTCGAACCAGAGACTGGAAGAGCGAACTTGACAAATTTGAATATATATTGATAATAATCTACTTAAAACAATATTTCTAAGAAAGAAAAACAGCGCGATGTTTATAAGAAAGTAAAGCTTACAAGCACAGACGAAAAGAACACGTCAGCAACACCTTCTCTACTGCATCGTTAGCAAGGACGCTACGACCTTGTAGCATCAGGCGACCTCTACTAGATGCTAATGCTCGCGATAATACGTGTGAAGTCATGGCATGCTTACCAAGCCATACGCGTGCCGTACCTGGACGTTAAATATAAGTGAAGAACGTTCTTACGCGTAGACATTTTCTACGTTGCGAATATAAAAAAGATGGAAGAGATGACAAACCAGAGATAGTATCTTAATTACAATAAGTACTCACCTTTAGTACACAGTGAAGTACACCACTCGCCTACTCCTTAAATTTTAGATTCAAGACATCAGTTTTTCTAACAAAATGATATACGTCAATTAAAGTGGACAGTTGAACAAAAAGTTTCTATTGCCTGATCTTTGTTCCTTTGAGATAACGATAGGCATCCAAAATAATTTTTACGTCTCGATAATTTAAACAGTTATTTTCTAAGAAAATAGACACTCGCTTTAACAACTTACAGTTCACCCTTACTCACATCTTGAGACTGACAACGATCGTTCTTAGCGGACAGTGAACAGTCACTCAATGACACTAATGTCAACATTTTGTAGTGAAGTTAATAACCACAGTTCAAATACCTCATGCAGTGAACTTGCTTGTTTTATACAAAACAAAGTAGACTTAACCACAAAATTGGACTGTCTTTTCGCCGGTTTTATTTCACCTATAGTGAGTGTTAAGGAAAAAGGGGTCAATCTCCGTCAACTCTGGTGAAAGCAACCCATATAGTGGACATGGTAAAACACTACAAGCGTGTATTAGAAACTCTTTTACAGAGCGAGACCACCTGTATGTACTAATTAATGTATAAATTAACATCACAAACCCAATCAGTTCACGTTTAAGGGAAATGAGTGCATTGCGATGCAAGATCCTGCCGACACAATTGTCTTTTTCGGAGTTCACTGTGTTGTGACGCACGAACCAGTTTACAAGTGAAAGAAAAAATAAATAGGGGGACTTACTACAATAATGATCATCAGCAACCTAATCTTCTGTTTACAGTGGGGACTACATTGTTTTAAGTGCTCATAAATTTAATGTACAGTGTTGGTGAAAAAAAATGACTAATCATCATTTTTTTACAACCCCGTAGGGGTGTAAGGTGCTGTGGATTGTGCTATTGCAATATGCGACAAGCCACGCACTCTTTGTTTATAAACAAATAGTAGTGCGTAGTATGAGTAAAACACGTGCTACTGCCAAAACAAATATTAGTAATAGAAGACGGAAAGATTCGACAACAATCAACCGAAGATGGCCGAAGATGCAGACGACGACCAGGAACTGAAGAGTCAGCAGTCCAAAACAGAATAACAGGTTTCGGAGCACATCAGAAGCCACTATTTCACTCCCAGGAATAGTCATGTCAAGTCCTCTCCCTCTTCCTGGTTCGATCTGCTACGGGATGGACCAACCTACCTTACCGGTCAGATCCGCTACGGGATGGTCCAACTTCCTTACCGTCTTATCCGCCACGGGATAGGCAAAACCCCTAAGTCCTGGTGTGCTACGGGATAGGACTTTCCTTCATCATTGCCTCAGTCAGCTACAAGTATGGGGCCTTCTTTCTCAGTCAGACAACAACCTATTGTCTGGGCCACCGTCAACAGCAAGATGGAACCGTTTCAAGAGAAAGAAAGTTTTGAGATACAAATATAGCTCAACAATAAGTCTCCAATAGTTTCGTACGGGAGACCCTTTTTATTAAAATAGTGGACTTGTAATTTTTATAATAAAAGGTGAAGGGATTAAAGGAAGCTACGTTACCTTTCATTTGCTCTACCTGTCTCTACTTAATAAACTAAATAAACCAGTAACGTCACCAGACTCAGATAAACTGGGCATTGCAATGGCACCAATTCAAGGAAAACATTACGATATTTACCTCCAGGAAGCTTTCTTGTAATTGGTTTTGGCTGTGAGCAAATTTTCACGTAGAAAAGGGGCAGTGATAACTCTTTCTTCTTCACAATATTTTCCTTTGACCAAACCAAAAAGGAATTTAATTGATGGTAAATACCAACTGGAAAGAAACAAATTTTATTAGAGGAATCTATTCTACCGAGATTACCACACGTTACTTTTTCTATCGAGTTTGTAACATACGGTATCACAGCACAGATACGTATAACAAGGGACTCTCTGTACTATCTATAGTATGAAAAATAACATTGAGTGCAGTCTTACGGTTATACCGGTTTTACACCAAGCAAATAAGTTGCTAGAATTGCATACTGTTAAAATAGCATGACCGACTCATCGTATGACGAGTCATTTTGTATTCTACGGGTACTAACCTGGTTGTCAATGTTTATCCTTGTTCTGTGACGTATGCCACAATTTCGAATCGTCGGATCATAAATACAGTCGTAACTGGAATATCGAAAATTCTATTATTTCTTCACTTTTCCTGTCAAACACATTCTTATATTATCATGTCTATTATAATGTGTTAGGAACGATTAGTGGAGGTTAAGAAGATCAGGTTCAGTTGTTTTCTTTTCATTATCCCTGATATGCCGCTGCTATTTTAAACGTTGCCTTACCACAATATTTAATATTATGATCAGCGTGTCTATTTAGACAGAACGTTGGCTTACCTAGTAGTCATTCAACAGTTAAAGTATAGCTTTCATTGGGGTTATTCCAAATCAAATCCTCTAACACTGTTGGTATCATTATTTTAGAAAAATCTTGTTTTTGTACATGACTTCATACATATCTGAGGATATCGAGACAAATTTAAAAAAAATGTTATGTGTTTATTTCTTCAGGGGCGACCATATTTCTTACATGGAGGATGACGTTGTTTCTCCCGTAGGAAACCTTAATATCTCAAAAACCAGTTGTGTAGCTCCAGAAGTGAACTTTAAAGATTTGTAAACATGTCTTCTCGGAAATGAATTCTATTAAAAATAGTCCGAAAAATGAGTAACGAACTGTAAAAAATAGGATTTTAAAACCAATGTTTGTGAAAGAGTTGAACAAAGCTGCAATTGTTTGCTATTGTTATTATGTTTGGTATTTATTGTTTAGTGTAGGGTTGCATTAAGCTATACAGTTCTTTTACATATGCAACAGTTACATAAAGAAGATTTTGTTGCACTGGAGTAACAAAATCGGAATCTTAATAAAGGAACAAAAATAGTGCAAAAGCATAAAATATATAGATAAGTACAAAATAAGTACCATATACATACATATTCATGGATATGACATAGGGGTAAAGTATAACACGATGGGAAAGAAACAAATGATGAAACAACTTAACCATACTTTTGTTTAGCAACATTTTTTTTAGATCTGCCAACACATGCAAAAAATCGTAGCGTAGAATCGCACCAATCGTCTTCTACGTGGATTCAAACATGTACCCTCGCGGAAATTGTCGGATTTACGGCTCAAATATCTCAAATGGATTGTCCTGAAACATTTTGGAATTTAGGGTCATATAAGTTTTGTATGTGAATAACTCACAGTAAAAGTGGATTTATAATTAACGACACTCATTGATTCCCTCTGGCCTCTGTTCCTACTACATCAAAGCACACTATACCAAAATACGCCTTGTACCATTAGTGATGGTTTGTTGGTGTTCAGGCGGGAAGCGGTTATGAAGAGACTTAGTGTATGGGAAAAGGAGTTTAAGTACCAAAGTGCACAATAGACTGGAGAAGAAAGGAGTGAAACTGGGATGGAAGAAAGAAGAAAAGGAGGACATAGAAAGAAAAGTTGTGGTAATAGGGGATGTGATGTTGCAGGAGGAAGAAAATAAGTTATTGAGTTTTGGCTATAAATGTAATGTTAAAAATCAAAGAGTGGATACTGCCGAAATCATATACTTTGTGGTACAAGCGGTAGCCCAAGTACAGACAAGAAGATAAGGGACAGGATAAGAAGAAGGCCAAGGTAATAGTAAAAAGAACATAGAAAACAGTGGGACACTTTTAAAAAAGAGTACGGTGTTTTGAAAAACATAAGGAGAAGGCAAGTGGTACATTAGTGGATTGGAGTGAAGTGAAAGTGTTGGGACGGAAAGATAAAAGGACTGACAGAAAATGGAAAGCTGCAAGCTTTATAGAAGTGGAAGTTGAAAAAGCGATGAACTGGAACTTGGGACTTAAAATTGATGAACCGTGGGATAAGTTAAATTCAAATTATAGTTTTGGTGTAAGACGTAGAATTTTATGTGTTTAGTTTGGTGTTCGTTTTATTTATTTATTTTTCCATCTGTCTTTTACTTAATTTTCTTATGTAATTTATAAATGTTATTTTCCACAGGACAAGGCATATTTTAATATTGTGTACTTAGATGTGGTAGGAACAAGGGGGAGAGGGAACCAGTGGTTGTTGTTAATTATAAATTCACTTTTTTGTAGTCGGTACGAGATTGGTTTGCAGGAAGCCAATCAGGTACTAGAGATAACTGTCGCACTAGAAGTTGTGTTATGTGATTTAGTGTGTCTGATGAAGCCAAGTTGTTAGTTAGTTGGTGAAACTGTGACACATTATTTAGTTTTTAAATAAAACGTATTTGCTTTGCTCACCTATTATTTTATTTTATTTTAAGTATATAAAAGCAAATATTTGATATGAAAAATACCAAATTTTTAGAATGAAGGGAATAAGTTTAAGAAAATGTACTCCCAGATCTTCAAAGTGCACGTCAGAATGTATACAACGGCTTCTGATTCAGCTGTCTAGGTTTTCTTTTAGTTATTTAGGCAATCGTCCATAGCGACAAAACGTTACTTGCCATTTTGGAAATATTGCAGCTCTGGGGGACTAAGTTCAGAACTTTTCCTTTTAAATGTAGTTCCAAAATTCTAAGGCATGTAGAAAGCCTCGTACAAAATATTTTTTTCTAAAATGGCGATGTATTCTTTTTTCTAAAATTGGATGATCTGTCATGGAATGACCCATTAGTTCTTAACTTCAACTTATTGTTTTCTATTTTCTAAAAGTACGTTACGCATGCTGCTTTCATTTGTGCGTGCGTTTCTTTTGAATTCTTTGAAGAAGCGTTGTTATCTAATCACATACTAGAAACTAGCTGCATATAGAGTAAGGGGACCTCACCTGAACACTGTAACATTTCATTGACGCCAGGATTGAAACGGAACATGCAAAAAATCGAATTTGAAACACTATACTTACCACTTGCTGCAGTAGTTGTGAATTAGTATCTATACTCATGCCCATTAGCACTGTAACTACTCTTATAATGCGTAATAAGGATCTTAGAAATACTCTAAAATTGGTATTTGATGTTCATATTAAATGTATCATTTTCCAATTATATTTTTGCAATTTAGACTATTGTTATATTGTTGCATCTTTCAGATTGTCCTTTAGATTATGTTAAGTGGAATAGTGATATCTGATTCTTCCGCACCTAGCGTCCTCTCCAGCTAAATCTTTTACTGAATTATCAAATTTATCCACACGTGGACACTGGGCAGTTGTGTATTTGGAAGCTCTTAACAGTAATGTGTGGCTCTTACAAAGTTGTTTTATGGAAGAAGACAAGAAATTAAACCCGGAAATTACAAAAGAAGTTCACAAGAAAAAAAATATTAGAAAAGTGAATGGATGTTTTAAAACCTTTAGAACAATAAACTACGTACAACCCAGTTATTTGGAATTTACAGTTGTTCAATTAAGCTAGTGAATTTAGTGGAAATATTATCGTTGTCTCATACGGAATCATATAGCGGCATGATTTATGTCTCGTTGCTGAGCCGATATTGATCACTGATGAGGAAGATCTACTTAATTCCTTTCGGTCTTACAATCTTGTTAGGAGAGTAATATCTGACAGACCATGTATGGTGAGTTCTGAAAGTTTCGCACTTGCTGAACCAGATGACAACCCCGGCAATAGTTTTATCGATTGTGCTATTCGTGAAACACACATTAGATGTTCCAATTAATTTATGAGATTACTATTTTTAGTTACTTGTATGATTATTTTAAATCATTTCTGCATTTCTTTTATTATAAGTTAATTTTGTTTAATAAAATGTTTTACATCGACCAATAAAGTACAAGATACAAACTAGTAACTTTGTTGAGTAGCAATCTGTATATTATATGAAAAGTAAATTCGACCAGAAATATGTTTTGTACAGATGTACTGGAAGAAAGAATAAATACAACTTTTACTTACGAATTTGGAGGTCAATCTTACAAACTTGAAAGTCTATAGGATACAATCCAAAATCGAAGTTACATTTCATAATTAATATTCCCCTGAAAAGAGTTTTAAAATTTTGCATCATGTTAATATGAACATGTAAAAATATACACTTTTGAATATTACATATCTTATCGTTATTGGATGTTATATGCGTAACACAATCTTAGGTGATGCTGCGTAACTATTATATTTACTTAATGTACGAAAGAAATGGCACGATCGGATTGCAGATTAAAATTTTCATGAGTCTAAACGGTTAAACGGACAAAATGTCATATTCTTTGCTAATTTGATGATGCTTTACACATTAGTCAACTTTAGAATGACAGCTATGCTATGTTGTTGAAACCAGAGGAAGACAGGCCTGAGTTGTCTAAAGGTCATAAAGAAAGTCAAAGAAAACGTGAACAAGATTTTATGTAATAAACAATCTGGTTTTCATCATAAAGTGTTTAGAAATACACAATTCCCTATGATGTGATCAGCAATACCCTATAACAGAAACGAAAGAATTACACATAAATTATTTCAAAATTATTCAAATAGAGATTAAAGGAGAAACAGCACACAAGAACTGGTGACTAGTTGACTCACTCAACCAGCGACTCTAAATCTTTCCCAATTCCGAAAGTGTAGCAGCGTATATGGCCGTATAATGACGAGTTGATTTCAATTGCCTTTTTGTTTAGATAAAAGTGTAATAGTCACTACAGATAATATACATTTATCATTGTGTAAAAGTTAAAACAATAGTCTAAATTTCGTCACATGGTCGTTACAATTTATGTTAGTAATATGGCTTAGATATTCTGCATACTGAAGGAAAATGACCTGTTCTTGAAAAGTCAGTAAGTCATGCTCGGATGAATAATTGCCCATATTTCTAGAAGCAACACAACATATATACCGTGTAATAGTTATGATTTTCTTATTGAATGTTGGTTATTTATCCTTCCTAGAGTGTCGTAATACGAATGGACAGTTCATAGGAATGTTTTGTAAATATTCTTACAATTAATGTTTGAGATAGTAGCACCAGAGCTTTGAAATATTAATTCAGCAATTCTAATTCCTAAAATTATGAAATGATGTGTGAGAATTATTTGCGAACTGATTTACATGTACCCACCGGCGATCTATGGAGCAGTATGAAGAAGAAACTTTTATACATTATGACAGAAATGAGAAACATGGATCAAAAAGGAAGCAGCTTTATGATTATAAATGTCTCAGAGAAATTTCGGAATTGCTCAAAATTGGAACCGTAATTTATGAAGAGCTCCTGAATCTGTCGCGTATAACTACATAACATAGCAACGGAGCTGTCTCGGTTTCGCAACAATCGATAGAACTTCCTTGTTTTTACGAAATCCCCATTTCTGCACCAGTGTCTCTAATCTAAGTAATTTGGATAATGGCAACAGTAAATAATACTGTCTAACGAAATTGAGTAAAGATAAGTTACACAAGGATTGAATAATTACTTATTAGTAGTTGCGTTAAGGCATTCGTTGTTTCTATGCGTTGCGATAATAAACAAAACATATTTGTTCATTCAAGAAATCGTAATATTCTCCACAAATACGTATGTTAGGTGGTGGTAAACGTACCACTTAATCATTATACGTATTCATTCTTATTAATTGGAGGTAAATGTAGTTCAAAGCTAATTACGTTTGGACGATAATAAAATATATTATTACTCACTTGATGAGATAATTCACCCTCTGGCCATATGAAAGACTTAGTATTGTGGTATCTACAAGGCCACGGTCCGTTCTTAGTTCTTTCATTTTTCGAATCCTTATCTCGGGCGTCCATAAGAGTTCTCTTTGACGTGGATTTAAAGCGCCATTGAATGTAGAGTCATCTATTCCACTCATATTAATACGTGGATCAATCCAATCAAATGTAAGGCCCAAATCTGTTTTTAGTGTCTGAAAGAAACGTATTTATTAATAGATGTGTATCACATTTTCATAATAGTAGTACATGAAACAGTAAAGTGAATATGGATCTCTAGATGAAACACATTCGTGAATGTTGTAGTACAATTGAGAAGCAACTCCCTACTTATTAGCTTTAGGTTTCACATTGCAAAAATTGGCAATAATATAGAAGCATAAATTAAAATCTATCTATATAAATAAAAATGAATATTTGTTTGACTGTTACTTATACAAATTTACACTCGCCCATTTATTTATACTCATTTTTGTATACATGTGCATTATTTACTGGGACATGTCATTGAGTAAGGCCTTAGCCAATGTTACCTAATGACCTTAAATAAAATTGAAATAAGTGTTATAAGGTAATTATTTTGTTCCCCAGTTGTCAGTTTTACAAACAGTTTTAAAATACGTTATTTTCGGAGAATTGAACGTATCTGCAAAACGTCTCCTACACATATTATTGAACACAATAGAAACATACTGTGTCCCTGTTCCCAAACAGTCCAGTTATCAGTGTTGCCAATCCATTTAAAAACTATTTTTTTTTTCAAATTCCTCCCATGTCATTGGTCCAATACGCATTTATTTACGTTCGTCTCGCAAATATGTACACTAGAAACTTGGACAAGATATAGAGGACTCCATGCGCTACAATTGCCACACGTTTCCAACCGAATTTAAGCCGACTGAGGTAGTCGTCTGCTCTGTGGTATTAGGCCAACGTCTCCAAAGTCGCGGGTTGGAATCCCGCCGGTGGTATGGATGTTTGATTATTATAACTGCGCTCATATCAAGACAGACCAAAGTCAAAATGTTGCTATAATTGTTCATATGAAATAATGTTTACCAAAGTTTTTACCAGTTTCAAAAATTTAATTTCTCAAATAGCTTCAATACTGTTGGACGTATCTACATTGATTTACCCCACATTTAGCATACATGTGCGTTAGGTATTGGACCAAGTTATACATGTACTACTGGCATCGCAGTTGTAAGCGTTGCCAACCTATATTAAAAATTCAATAATTCAAATAACTTCCATACCGTTTGACGTATCCGCAGTAAACTAGGCTTCAACATTTTTGACACAGTAGAAAAATCTACGCCTCCAAGTACTCTTTAGATGTTAGTGCTGCCAACCTATGTTTTTTTTAAATCGCTCCCATAGAGTTTTACAAATTTACATATCCACACCAAACTTCCCTCATAACACATGCCCTCCATTGGAGCGCCCATTTTGATCCCGTTTGACCCACGATGATCCCATAAAGAAATAGGGGATCCTATGAAGATCCTACAAGGGACAGTCATGGGACTGCTCCCATGGAAATCCCACAGTTGCCCCACAGGATGACTACAAGCAGCCACATTTAGAAATTCGTAGAATTTTGTATATGTGTAATAAAAAAAACATATTTTGAGAAAGATGCAGAGAAAATACTGGAAAGCATCAAAGTTTACCTGGCCGTCACACGTTTGCTGCAGCCACAGAGCGCATATAACATTCATTTGTTTGTCACAATGGGATTGTGAGATAGCGGATCCGCGGCGCAAGGATCAAGAGTGATTATCTATCAAAAACAGTTTAATTTTAAATTGAAATAAATGTAAATGAGTACAAAGTACTTTTAGATTTCAAATACAGACTACCTAGATGTTTAATTATAGTAACTTCAGTTATTAGCAGTAAACACAGTGTTGCGTACTAACGTAAGATCAATTTTTACATATGAATCTTAACGGTTAAAATGGAATTACCCAGGCTTTAAAAACAAATATAAATGTTTTGTTCTAATGAACCAAATGACTTGGTGACTGCTTGAAGGTAAAATCCATTTAAATAGTTTACATGAGCACTTCCTTCCACATAAGTCAAATTAGTGTGCCAGTCTGCCATCATGGTAATTATCTGTTTTAACGAGTTTTACAATGGTAATTGCAGTACTAAATTTGCAGGACTGGTTGGAAGCATTGTTCCACGCTAGACATTTACTGAATATGCTAGGTTATTTTGCTTTAGAAATACTAAATGAAACCTATGTTGCGAGGAATGGTGTAGTAAAACCATGTACTTTGTTAATACTAGAATTCATAGTCTATGTTGTGTACTGGTGCCGTGACGCTTGCCGAACTGGTTAGAGAAGCACCGTACATGGCAAAACTTTAGGAGAGCCCCTCCACTATGAACGAGATGCATGAAATACCATGTTTCCGTAATGTAAATTGCCTCCCACTACCTTCTTGCTAAGAATAGATGTCATTTTAGGTTGGGGTTAGGTTAGCTAAACGAAAACGATATACTGTTTGCCATCAACTTATTTTCACCTCCTTCCCACAATTTCAACATTGGGTACGCAAATTTATTAAGCCGTCACTTTTGCAAAATTTAAATAAATCTTGTTCCTTGTTTCTCTACTGATTCATGAAACTTAAAAACGATATATCACAACCTCCGCCCTTGTGAGTCGCCACACCACCATCTTTGGCTAATATATAGTAGATGCTCGCTGCCGTTTTTTGTCCAAGGTACAGAAAATCATTACATTTACTGTTTGTTTCTTTTAGTTTATGCTACTTTACAAGATTCGGTTAGGTTGTTAGGTTAGGATAGGTTCGCGGCGGGCATCTTAGTAAAACGGGAAACGTAATCTTTTGTTGTGTGCAGATAGTTTACACACTGACCCTGTATGATTATTTATCTGCTTTCCGGCTAACCTCAGAGAGTCGTCAGTATACTTTGAAGTTCCATTACACGATTTTTACGCTTTACGACATTCCACCGATTATACTCTCGTTTTGAACATTAAACACAATCATATATATATATATATATATATATATATATATATATATATATATGTTATCACTGTGTTGAACTATAAATAACGTCGCTAAGGTTTATTTTATATAGGGGTGTCATTAAGTTTTGATCCTGCTGCGCATCCACTGGCAACATTTTGCAGTTGATCCTATCAACAAGGAAACTGTCCAAAGGCGTCACTCACAAGACGGTTTATTTGATAGATTATCTCACAAAATTCAAATTAACAGCACCGACACAGAAACTGACGTGCAACATGAACTAGTGCGATAGAGCTGGGAGAGTACGATTAGCCGACTAAAAACCATTTGCGTCTAAGATGTTTATATGCAGCCTGCAAATATGTATCTTGTGAAACTCGCACTGGAACTTCTACGGCTGTAGGTCACCGGCCTTAAGATATTCCGCCATGATAGTTCTACCCGAAACGTCAGGCTGAAGATATTGGCTATTCTTGACTATCCCAAAATGCCAATCAAATGACTATGTAAATCCACAGGTAAAATGTGACATATTCCATTCGACAGAGCATGTAAACGTACAGCAGGCATCAATATCATTGTAAACGCGAAGATTTTCGCACTGACGGGAAGAGAGATGAACGTGATTGCATTCCACATCATTCTCTTCACGTGCTTGTGCATATCATCGAGTTTATAATCACCTTGATGGTCTCAGTACGTTTGCATGTTCTACGAGTGGAATTTGTATCATTATACCTGTGGATTCCCGTAGCCATTTGATTGGCGTTTTGGGACCGCCAAGAATTGCCACTAGCTTCACCTTGACCTTTCCAGGAGATCTATCGTGGCAGAATACCTCACGGGTAGTGACTTATCCTATATACGGGTTTCCATTAAGATGTCCCATACAATTCCCATCAGGGTCGCACGAATATCTCAGGCGTCCGATGGGATCGTCCCAGGATCATCCCGTTGGCATGCGTTGTTCTACCTGCGGATTTCCTCTGGCGTTCCATGGGTTTGATCGTGAAAGACTCCCACAGGATTCCCACGGGTCGTCCCGTTTCCCGGGACCTAAGCGGACATCTGGAATTCCCGCGTAAGTCCCAGGGCTGTTCAGGGTTCTCCCATGGGACCATCCCAGGATCGTCCCATGGTCCCGGGTGGGAGCGTCACAGGATGTCCCCGGGCAGGTTTTGTGCTATGTGGCAAACAGGTCTTGTGGCACCACAGTCTTGCCGCGCGTCCGGAAAACTTTGGTTAAAGTTTGATTAACATTAATTACGTTACTAACATCCTTAATCATCGCTCTAACTTAATAAATGTCCTATTATAAGTAACGATATTAGATTCTTTTTGTTCAGCTACTTGAGTTGGAGGACTAATTATCCCAACTATTAACATTATCTCAAACAAAGCAATAAGTACAATTATAAGAAAAGAGTACGCTATTGTTTATTTTCCTCATGAGAGAAAGATTGGATTTTCCTCGTGAAGGCATGTTAAAGAGTAAATAACAAATGCAAATATTAGCTGTTGAATTTGAGTGATTACATAAGTTTTACTTGTCAATGATAATTGAAGTAATGAGATGCAAAACAACACGAGTCCATTAAGAAAAAAATGTGTTCTTGAGAAAATAAACATCTTTTGTGAGTTACAAAACTAAGATCAGCCGAACTAAGATACAAGAATAAAATGTATTATTTCGTATCTTATCAGAACTTCAAGAATTTTAATGATATACCAGGAGTATAAGCTTAAATCCGCTGTTTGCCCATATATGGCGTTCGTGAGCGTATGAAGCTACCATGGGCACGCCAGACCTATTATGTGGATGAGTTGGGCCTCTGGTAACACGAATCAGTGCACATAATCAGTAAGTGCAGAGAACAACACACAGTGCATATGGTAAGCATGGCTAGTTTTGTACCAGAAAAAGAGCATATGCGGAAGGCTTTGCTTTTCTGCTTCCATTTGAAGAAATCGGCTGCCGACGCGCATTGAATGCTTGTGGAGGCCTATGGTGACAGTGCTTTATCGTAAACAACGTGCCGAGATTTTTTTGTCGGTTCAAAGACGGCAATTTTTACCTGTGTGACAAAAAGCGTGAAAATCAGCCCAGGAAGTTTGAGGACCATCAATTGCAGGCGCTATTGGACGAGGACGATACCCAATCGCAACAAATGCTTGCCGAGCAACTGGGCGTTACTCAAGCAGCCATTTCCATGCGTCTACATGGCATGGGAAAGGTTCAGAAAATCGGAAAAATGGGTGCCATGAATTGACCGATCGGCAGCTGGAGAGACGCCAACACAGAGGCGGAATGTTGCTCATCAGACAAAGAAGAAAGTCATTCCTGCAGCGGATTGCGACGGGCGATGAAAAATGGATATATTTCGCGAATCCGAAACGCCAGAAATCGTGGGTCGATCCCGGCCAACCATCAACATCTTCCTCGAGACCAAATCGCTTCGAACGGAAGACGATGCTGTGTGTTTGGTGGGATCAACAGGGTATCATCTACTTTGAGCTTTTGTAACCAGGTCAAACTGTCAATGCCTACCGCTATCACCAACAACTGATCAACGTGCACCGTGCTCTGTGTGAAAAAAGGCCGGAGTATCAACAAAGACATGACAAGCTGATATTACTCCACGACAACGCCCCATCGTACACGTCAAAAGTGGTCCAAAACTACTTGGAGACACTTAAGTGGGAGGTGCTACCCCATCCCGCTTATTAACTAGACCTGGCCTCTACAGACTACCATCTGTTTGCGTTGATGGGTCACGCCCTCTCTGAGCAGCACTTCGATTCGTATGCATACGTCCGGAAATGGCTTGATGAGTGGTTTGCCTCGAAAGAGCAGGACTTTTTTTGGCGTGGTATCCACAAATAGCCCGAGAGGTGGGCAAAATGTGTACCTAGCGAGGGAAAGTACTTTGATTAACTTGCTTTGTGCTTTCTATGAACACGCCATGTGTTTTGCTGACTACAAAACAGCGGATTTAAGCTTATACACCTGGTATAAGTAACTCGTATAGCGTCAAGAAATTGACGTGTGTTGTTTTGCATTTCATAGCTTCAATTTGGATTTTATCGGTATTTCTAATGCAATTTGGTGTTTAGAACTTTAAAATGCACCCAAAGCGTATTGATGATTAGTGGCTCTTCATGGACTAAATCCTATACTACCGGAGTGGTGATGAACACTTTAGAAATATCATAATAAGAGTGATAAAATGTACTCGAATGCAATTTCAAACTTTCCGTCCATCATAGGTAAGAAAAGATTCTAATTTATAAGTAGCAATCAACTAATATTATAGTTCTTTCGTTTGCACGTCAATCAAGTCAATGCTACCGATGGCAAATTAAAGCAACTTCTTACATCCTTTTTTAACAACGTTAAATCTCAAGATCTTTGCACAATGTTTGCTAAATGCCCAGATGTCACCAATCTTCAAATCTGAGACTTCGTCCGCACACATCGAAATAATGGAATATGTTTTCACTGCCATCTAAAACTTCAAACACCAAAACGCGCTGAAAGAAATCGACAAAAGCAAAATTTTATTTACTTTCGGAAATATACTTTAATTTCTCAGTTACTGTTACAGTTTAACAGATAATATTTGAGCAGCTAATATTAGCTTTAACAGCTAATATGTTTTTGATCATTATGTTTTCCCTGAATGAGTATTAATATTTCTGCTTTCGGCACACACTTGTGGATAGCGTCTGTTGTTATTTATGTTTCCCACTCACGCTATTTTGTGTGAAGTTTCTGCAAAATGTACTGTCTTCAGGTTAACGAAAAAATACTTGTCTGCCGCATATCATGTTCAATTAAGTAAGGATTCTGCAAAAGATTGAATATCTAAAAAATCATTTTTCACTGTAATACTTACACCCTCTGTGTAGTCAATACTTGTTACTTCAATGCTACTTAAGGTCACCTCCATAGTCCATGCACTTTCAGTTGCTGTAAAAGGAAATATAATTGAACTCTGGAAGAGCCTTAAAACATAAATTTACAATTTCCTTAAAGCATGCAATCTGACGAAGGCAAATACTTCAAATTAAAGAACTCACTCTTGAAACTGAAATATCTGCAGGGTCATATCATGGTATGAAACGAACTAGTTTTCGAGCATAAATGATATAGAATAAAACTTAATGTAAGCAATCTATATAATCTTTTTCGATAAACTTGAAGGAGTAGAACAAGTGAAGACGTATTGCTGTAACTAAACGCTTGGCAGCTACATGAACTAACCACGTGAAGCTCTCTAAGCGCAACAAGTTATTCAGCAGAGGGCGGAGATAATGTATAATAGTTAATAGTGTTCCAAAAAAAACTCTCTGTAAAATTGGTAGATTTTGAATTTTATGTTCATTGTAGAAACTAATGACTTAGGCTCATCACAATTATACAGGATAGGCTACGGGAATCTGACGCTTTTGACGATGACTCATTAGTAGAGTGCTTACCTCTGGAGGGTAAAATACCCGTTCTTGCCAATAAGACTCTGTGGTGGACACAGAAGAATGGCTATGTTAGAATAATTGGCATTATATATCCTATTTTGCTTTAAAATCAATAAATAAGTTAGTAACATTTTATGATATTAATTTCAATCTCAAAACTGTCAGATTCCCGTTGTACACCCTACAGTTTGTTAATTTCTAATATCCACAACATCCATGCCTCAGCCGAACCTAAAGCTCTGAAAACGCTGGCCTGACGCCTCAGGCCAATAAATTAAGTTTTCGAAACACTCTCGCCATTTACTCTGGTAGCATTTGAACAGAGCACTCACAATATAGCAAGACGTGGGTGTAATAATTTAACTTGCATTGCGTTCAATTTTATTAATAAAATATGATACGCATAATCAGTATTTCTAATAGTTTTTCAAACCTTAAACTTTTATTTCAATCACACAAGGGATGTCTGATTTGCGACATGAGCTTAGTTCTTAGTACTGTCACTAGATAAACATAAACGCCAAATTTCACGATTTCAAATTTTGCCGCTAGTGAAAATTGATTTAAGAACATTTTGCAATAAATAATATTCGATACCCTTGAAACGCAACACAGTGTGCCTACCCCTAAGAGCCTCTCCCTTCTCTCCCAATCTATCTATCCCAAAGGTCTAGGCTTGTTCCATCTATTGACTAACCCATACCTTTGAACCAGTCCATGCAAATCTAGATTCACTTCTTGAGATACCCTTAGTTTTCTCTTCAGATAGCCATCCCTTATACAGAACATATAACCTTGTTTTCTTTAAGAATCCATACGGGTAATTACCAAATTACCAACTTACCCTTATTTATTTAACGAACATGCGCTTGAACTATCCATGGATGTATGTAAATTCAACTCCTCTATTTTCATTTGTGACACCAGTATTTAAACCATTTTTCACCTGTCAACATGCACTAGTTTTTACAGCTCTTCTATTAGTTGCGAATTTGAGCCTCGTCCCACTACGTCTGATTTTCTATCCTTATACACCTTTACGATTTTTAATTTCCACAAAAGTATCCTTTCAACTTTTCTAAAAGGTTTCGAACACAGCCACAAATACTTAAAGATCCGCACTATCAACTTGTGTTTTTTCTTCTATCTGACACTCAAATCCTTACGCACCCCTGAACTTATGTTACCCTTCCGATTTCAAGTGAATTTTACAGTAGCATACAAGTCGTTGCCCTTCAACCTCTCCACCCTTTAATTTCACGCAATCTTTTCCCAAATGGACTTCTTTACTTCATTCCATGCACTAATGAAAATAGTATCAACATTCACACGCCAATTACCTTTTACCGAAGGGTATCCCAATTCATTCCATTATTGGATACCCTATATTTTGTAAGTAATTCTCATCATATTTCTCATTTTCGCTACCTATCTTTGGCTAAATACCATATATCTGTATTGGTGTTATTAAAACCAAAATCACTATCTGCTTAAATCACTTATTCCCGCCTCCTCTCTTTAACAGGACGACCAAAATGACCTTCCCAGTATTCACATCATTCATAATTGCTAACACTTTTTCACTTTTAACATTTTTGTATTGTCTTTTTAAATATTACCACAGCAAAAAACTATCGACAATTTATACACAGTACCTTTGACATCCATACCTCCAACTCCACTACAGAACTCTTACTCATTTCCAACTACTATCCCCCAAGAATCAAACCCATCCATCAAAGAATCACCGAAACCATCCTCAACACTTCTGTCCTAAAAGTACCAATGTTCAACTTATTCCGTAAATATTAAAATTCCGAAACAGAAATTTTGGTTTGTTCTTGAACGCTCTCCAACATCCAACCCTATAATTCTCTTTCATTTAAATTTGTAGCATTTTTACAAAATTAAACATTTCATGGTAGCTATTTATCAATTCAATTTCAATAATTGATATCCGGAAGTTTAAAGATTTCTACCACAGTTTTCGACGAATTCCCTAATCTTTTGGAGAAAAAGGTTAGATTTAGCGTCATTGCCACCATTATTGTTGATTGTCCACTCAATTTATTTTCTATAAATCTTAGTGCCCCTCCTTCTACCTCTTTCATGTCAACGTGTACGACAGAAGCCAGATTGATGCCAGCGCTAACGCAAAACTTTCATCACTGAGAGAAGCAGTCCAAGAAGCACAAATTTCTACCACCAGCTATCAAGAAAATCATCTACTAACGTCATTCTTCAAGCTACCTTTAGAGACGTCTTTGGCCAGCCTCATGTCTGTTGATTCATTCCCCAGGAATGGTTAAGATATGGAAATGGTCATCAGTTCTACTACATTGTGTCTTCAAAACCCCCACCTGTCAACAGATTTTCTTCGTTTTGCGCCCTGTGGGGAAGGTCGATGAAATACCATCTACAGTTATGCTCAGCCCTCAGTACACGTGCAGTGAACTATGCTTCAACTGTTTACAAACAATAAAATGTGCTTCAATCTAACTGTTATAATTATAACAATATTTCCACAGTAATTATATGTGAAACAGTGCTTTTAACATCAAAAGGGTTTGTGAATATACTGTGCACACCATAAGATACAGTGACTCCATTCTTATAATTAACTCGGTTGAAACTTTGTTTTTTACTTTTTTGATTTCCCTAAGGAACTTTAATATGTTAGTATTACCGATGCATAGTAAAGAACAATTTTGAAGAATTTGAATAATTTTGGCCAATTTTCCATTCTTCAATCATGAAGAACGGTAGTTCTTCGAGTGACGCTCACAAACGATTCTTTTAGCAGCACTCAGATAGATCTAGTTTTGGATCTAGCGAACTATAAGCTCGTTTTTGATGCTTGAACTTTTATTTCAAAGCTCTTTGTCGCACTAAGACATAGAAAAAATTGTCTCGGTAAGACCACCCTGATACCTCCTAAGGTGGTTCGAAAAGAAATAAAAATTTCACATTTCTGATGATAGTGCACTGACCCCAGACCATGTAGGTGGCAGAAACTTTGCGGAACCTTAATATACGTTTCAATACATTTCAAACGGTGTATCACACATCAAAATCGGTGAAGGGGTTTAAAAGTTGTGACTTTTTCTTTTAGCAAAATCACAGAATTTTCACAAATGATCGAAAAGTATGTCCGTCATTCTGTCTGTCTTTTTGTATTAACCCCAAATGGTTGGAACCAGAGGCGTTTGGGGGTCAATTGCGGACCTTGTCGGGGCAAAAGATGCTTATTTTTTAATAGAAGTTAGCGTTTTCGAGATACGGAGCCTACGATGGCCCAAAATCGATCTTTTTTATGAAGCCTATATATATTTTTAATAGGCAGCCTTATAAAATAAGTGATA
The DNA here is from genome assembly GCA_022664845.1 of Lepisma saccharinum. Classification (NCBI taxonomy): domain Eukaryota; kingdom Metazoa; phylum Arthropoda; class Insecta; order Zygentoma; family Lepismatidae; genus Lepisma; species Lepisma saccharinum. Next base: position 33,780 of record JAGDQP010018197.1, read on the forward strand.
TCAGTATAAAAACCCATTCGGCGTGAAGGGAAGAATAACGCAATAATTCTACTCACAGAAGAAGTGATATCCATTTTGCGAGTGACTTTCTTTATGTCACTATAGCATAAAGGGAGGATACTAAGTCTCTTAATTTTATTTGAAAGGAAACAGTTCCGTCATAGTGACACAAAGTCACTTGCAAAATGGATATCACTTCTTTTGTGAGTAGAATTCTTCCGTTGCTCTTCCCTTTACCCCGAAGGGTTTTTGTACTGATTTAATATTTACCAAGTATTTCAAGTGAAGATATTAACCATTTCGTTTCTAAATATTGTATATATCTTTGTTTAAACATACAAACAGCTTAGTTAGACTAGCTATAGATTCATGTTACTCATTCTTCATATTGTTTAATAGAATTCATTTTGAGATACATTTGTTTTAAGCTTTTAAAATCAATCACTACACGCTCGATTTGAGCAGAAAGAGGGACTACTTTTTTAAATTTTTATCGGAGGGAAGATACATTTCCGCCCGTAAAAGATGTGATTTATGGGCATTCATTTCGATGGGAATGTAGACATATTTAGGTGACTTTCTATCTATTTAAACAAAGTTTTCATATTTTGAACACGAAATCGACGCAATAAAATGCTGAAAATGTAAGAAGATGCTTATCTTTTCAATAAAGTTGACTAGCAGCCATGGCCCATGATGCATTGCAAATTGCTCTTAAAATATGAGAAATAAACCACTCTAAAAGATGAGAAATCAAAGAAGTAAACCACTCTAAAAAGATCAGAAATCGAAGGATAATCGACTCTAAGAAGATGAGAAATCACTCTCTAAAGTTTAAAGTATTGATGAGAAATTGCTCTATTAAGTTTAAAAAAATAAATTACATCCAAAAAAGCGGGTTTACATATTAAAAAAAGACAACTTTTCCATTCAAAGAGATAGTGTTTTGTTAGAAATCACTCGTTTTCCGATGGAAATTCCGATCTACAAAAGACCGGTCTACAAACGACCGGTCTACAATTTTTTTTTTTGTGAGATTATTCACATTTTTGGCAAAATTACAAGCATTTTACTTAAATTTCACACCCAGACAGACCTCGGATCCCCCCGAAACCAACTTCTGGATACATGCTTGACAATGCATTTGACATCGCGCCCATGGAGTGTGCTTTTGAATGTTCCCCTGATGTGTTTTCGTCCTGTGTGCCTATTGTGATTCACCCTACTGTTTTACACACTTTGTGGAAAACCCTTACTTACATTTGTGAAGACAAATACTAGTGTATATCTGCCAAGCTATTTGTTACACGCTCGATGACTTTGCAGTCTTTGTCAGCACTGTTAGGTATGTTCATGTATATATTTTGATGATAAATATTTTGATAATAGCGGACAAACGCGGCCCTACACGGTCGAATTACTTCGCAGGCATTATCAGTATCGGGGTGCAAATATTATAAGTGCAAGTCTTATGAAAAAAGCTTTTTCGAACCGAAATACTTCTCTTGTTAGTTACTTTCGACACAAATAATTAGAAAAAAGAACATTCGTTAAAAGACAATGAATAAGTAGTTAAGACTTCTACAAGAAACAATGCAGACACTAAAATTAATACCGAACATTAATTCTCATAAATAGATTTGAGCTGAAAAATATAAATTAATGGAAACAACGTAAGTACGACGTCCAAGGATGAACAGGGAGAAGCTTCTAAACAATTGAATGGCTCTAAGCGTATCGAGGAATAGAGATCTTTCTTGTTTTGGCTTCCATAGAACTCACGCCAATTACTGAAATACCGTACGTTTTCTTATAAAATTTTGTTCTTTTGAAAAGTTGTTTATTCGGGTTGTGCAACATCTAAATTTCGTTGATACTAAAGTGTTCTTCAAGAAGTGTGTTTCTAAGAACTGTGAAAAAGATACGTCTATCTGACATGAATAAAATTACGGTATACATCCTCTTGCCTCTGCCCTTCTGTTATTATTTCCTTCCTTTCCTCCCAAAATAACATTACATTACAATATTCCTCCCCCCTAGTAACATTACAATATTTTCACCTAGTTCTTCCATATACAATGAACACTTTCAAAGTTTTACTTTTTAGTAGTAAATATTAATTTGTTGAATGTTTGATTCAAATAAGTTCGTATCAGTAAGAGGTAAACGGCTCTAACATGCTCTAGTGTATTAAATTTGAAATACACTTCAGTTACTTGATAATACACCGCTTCTCTTAATGTAACAATAGAATTATCAGGACACAATTTAAATGAAACATAAGTAATCGTATATATCTATACATACTAACCGTAAAGTGGCACTGTGTATTTATCGTAATTCTCTGGAAGGCTGAAAATATCTTGTGATGTCACCACTTGAAGAGAGATGGTTAAGAATAATTGTATGTGTTCCTTTCCGTGTTTCATTTGTTATGAAATCTGTAATTATATTTTAGAACGTTAAGTAAAATTCTTCCACTGTCAAATTAATTTTGTTTGAATTGAATATCTATTGAGTTGTAATCTAAGTTTATAGCGTTTTGGGGACGTAAAAACTTGTTAATATCAATGTACATTCATTCTTTTTATAGGAATTACAACAGAGTAATCTATCAATACAGTATATTTATGTGGCTTCATATTAGAAATTGGGAATGATAAGTGCAAAAGCAATCAAAAGCTTCAGACAACTACTTTTTTCTTGCCTCCAATAGCTACGATACTAGCAAAAACAACTGCAAATAATGTGATTTTCTGTAAAGGAAACTCTATTTGAGAGTGTATGGCTCGGAAGGGGTTTCTGTGCTTCCTAGAGATCAGTTTCGATCCGATGTACCTTCTCAGCTTTGGAAGATCAACGGACGTCAATGAATATAGCCTAAATGCTCTGAATCACGAAGATGTCCGTAAAATATATGGGCGGGGAGATATACGATAATCACTCAACACTTTATGTGCGAATGAAAACATTTCAAAATCGGGGAGCACGATTCGACTGTAAATCGGCACTGTCACTGTTTCTGCATCCCTCCTTAGTTTTCGCGCTCAATATCAATCCGAACAAAAACACCAGAGGTGCAAAAAGTGGAGCCAAGTTCTTTAGCCCTAAAAAGGTGTGAAATGGGAGACGGATGAGCCAAGTTCCTTGGTGACAGCTGGCAAAAGCCTTAGGGTTGGGGGCGGTGGACGTAGTGGGTTTTAGGATCCCTACTACCCTTATAGCTTGAGGATCATGAACCTTGCCACCTCGCGCCAA
>JAGDQP010018198.1:1545-37035 GCA_022664845.1 Lepisma saccharinum
ATTTCCGAAATTTAGACGGGAGCAACACGATGCATTTAAGTTTTAAAGTCCCATTTAATTTTCTTTAAATTTAGTATTTCAGGGCTTCTATTGTCGCTGAATACGACTTTGAACTGAAAAATTACGTATCGGAAGTCCCTCACTGAGGAAACTGGAGAAAACAATTTATAAAATGTTTGATTTCATGAAATTTCATACTTTAAACTTTCAAAGATCGCTGAGTTCGACTCTGAAATAAAAATCTTAAATTACATTATCGAACATGACTGTAATCCAAAACATCTTTATATGAAAAATCGTTAGGATTCTTATCTAGACTCTCTAAGCAGCGTTTAGATTTCTTAAGGATTTTTAAAAAGTGAATTCTGGAAACCAAGATGACCATAGCCCGGAACGTTTTCATTTAAAAAAAGAAATTTGCGCCAGATGTAGCCCAAGACTTTTAAAGAAAATGAAATAAATTTAAAAAATCAAGTAAACTTGCTTTTCAAAACCGTACAAAACTTTCAGAAAATTATTCAGTTATCAAAGATATAGACAATTTTAAGTCAATTTATAAAATGTAAAGTGGCTCTGATATGGTGTAAAATTCTACAAATGTAATCCCAAATTCATGACTCACTTTGTATAAACATATTTAATAGCATGTTTACTAGCGAATATGAAGTTTCTTTATAGTCACGTGAATTACAGCTGAATTCAGAACTGACTATAGCCGGCCGGGCGGCCGAGCGGTCTGCGGCGGTAGGCCATCGGCTCAAAGCTCCCGGGTTCGAGTCCCGCCATGGGTGTGGATTTTAACAGCTAAAGGCGAATCGTGACGGACCGCAGTCCAAAGTTACTAGACTGGTCCATATAGAAATAAAGTTTACTAAAGTTTTTTTATCAGAGCTACCTAGTGCTTTGGTGTTATAAAATTATTATGTTTTATATTATAGAGCAGTTTAGTGTTCGATTTGTAGGGCCAATGGTTGGGATTTCTTCTTGTCTTTGTATATCATCCTTAGCTCTGCGTTCCGAAATCTGCCCCTAGCCGAACGCGTCAAATACGGCATTCTAACGTGTTTGAAATATTCTTTCTAATCTTTATAAATTGCATAAATCGATCGCTGGTACTGCAGTTTTAAAAAGAAAGTATACCTAAAATTCTTTCTCACACATGAGGTCCCGGGCTCGATTCCCGGTTCTGCCAAGGGATTTTTTTCAAAGCAAGAGGGCTGGAAGTTTGCCCATCCAGCATCCTGACGCAGTTGGGGGAAGCTGTGAATAGAAGACAGTGGCGATCACTGTTCAGAGCTTCGGTTCTCCTCTCCCAACACGTTTGGTCAGCGTGGGAGCAGCAGACAAACTCTTTCCTACGGAAGAGGCCTCATCCAGTAGTGAATTAAATATGGCTTAGAATTATATATTTAAACTGCGAGCTAAAGCAAGAGGTAAAAGCGGTGAATTTACAAAAAAAAAGATATTTGTGTGTGTTCTGTCCGAGGGCAGGTGCTGATCCGAAAGTCCCTGGACACGGTAAACAGATAGCGTTGTCATTATCTGCAATCGGATAGAGAGGACGTCCCAAAGACGGGACCTAACCGTAGACTCCGTTAAACCAGTTTAACGTAGGCTCCGAACACTGATTTCTGCCAGACTCCCCTTGCTGTGGAAGTGTAACCTCCCAAATTCTCGGCCAAACATCAGTACAAACCCTGCAAAACTCCAATTACACTCTCCCAATTTTTACTTTACATCCCCACCCAAACTAAAAATTATAGCGGAATCGCTGACTCCAAACCACTTATATCAACTTTTGTGTTTAGTACGTAATGTTAAAAATACTCGACTTTCATGAATTCATTTATAACTATGTGATTCAAGAATGTGACTTCTATACACATCGAACAGACACAAAGGGTAAATGAATAATGCATAAGGAATTTTGTCTCTTCGTTTACGCGTAATTTGTTTCCCATCGCTCAAGTTATATAAAAGATTTCTTGCTGAAATTTAACATCAGTTTCCAACTCATTTTCTGGATTGTTATTAGGAAGTTAAAATGCAAATATTACAGTAACAAATTTATTTAGTTCTAACACTTTCAATTTTTTTTTAGATTTCTTTAATTTAAGTAAAGTTCGTATTTGAGATAGGTAACATTTGTATGTTAAGGCTTAATCAGAATTCTGATCAAATTTCTCAGGCAAACGTTGTATTTGTAATGCTTTTATAAATTACATGTAGCTTGAGCCAAAGTTGCCTGAAGGTCTTAAATAAAATTTGAATTCTATAATCCACGTTTTTAAGTAAAGCGGTTTAGGGAACCTAAAACTATGAACTTATATTATCTTTTAAACAATGTCTTTCGAAATTAAGAATAAATATCTCAAAATTTCAGAAATGAATTATTCCACAAATATTTTCTGTTAAATTTTCATTACATGATATCTTTCCTTCATGTTCGCATTGCCGAAATAAATATTTCTTACTATCTATTTCTTACTTACTATTCCTTTGGCGTCGTTCATCTCTAATAAAATATGTTCTATTATAAATGATGTGCACGTTGAGTTTAAGATTATCTTCTTAGTTAAGCAATTCCGTGGTTTACGCCCAATCCCACCTGAAATGTCATGAATATTTCATTTCAGTATTGACAGAAATTGTCATGACGTCACACTTGGCTGCTTCTGGGGAAAAAACACGATTTAATCGAGTGTGCAATAAAAAAACACCCTACCTGACATACCTAACCTCCACGTCCGCTTGGGCACTAATTTTATTAAATTTCCTAAATGCGTGTATATATATATGTATATATATATATATATAAGGTCCTCTCCCAACCCGTCTGGTCAGCGTGGGAGCAGTAGACCAACTCCTCCCTTCGGGGAGAGGCCTCATCCACTAGTGGATTGAATATGGCTGTGATTTATTATTATATATAAGGCCGGGAAACCGGGACAGGGCTGCGAAACCGGGACTGTCGCCCCAAAAGGCTTCTGCCACTAACTGGGATAAGACCCATTAATTCCTCTTGCTAAGGCTTAAGGGAGCCGACCGGGGTAGACGCCTAAAGTCCAATCCATACGTTCACGTCGTGGGGCCAGTTAGTACCCAAGCAACTGCTTGGTGAACGTACATGGATGGGCTGCTCACCAACCCGCATTAGCTGATAGCGTGGTGAGTCAAATGTCAGCACCCCTCCTTTCTTTACACATGATGGTACAAGTAAGGAAACAGCCTCTTAGGTCCTCATTGCCCGGAGGACGGAATGCACCTGGCAACGGCAAAGGTCAGTCCTGCAGGAAGTCACAGGGTCAAAATGCCCGGGTTTGGACTGTGGACTGTAAGGATAACGACACGGCAATTCGAACGGACCTCTACTTGGCGACCATCAACTGTAAGTCACTTGCAGGAGAGGACAAATTAGAAGAATTGCAGAATGAACTCAAGAGGATTAAGTGGGACATCATACGACTATCAGAAGTGTGGAGGAAGAAAGAAGAACAGTTGGAACTACCGGCAGGGCAAACGTTCTACTTCAAAGGAACAGAAAATGGTAAATACAGGCTTTATAATTAATAAAGACTTGAAGTCACGGATCACAGAAATTGAAGGAATTTCAGATAGAATCGCACGGGTAGTAATAAAGATAAACAAGAGATACAGTATAGAAATTATACAAGTGTATGCTCCAACAACCTCACACCCGGAGGAGGAAGTCGAAGACCTATACGAGAAGATACAGAAGATTTTGGATAGCAGCAAATCACATTACAAAACTGTGATGGGAGACTTCAATGCGAAAGTAGGAGCCAAGCAGAGCAGTGACACGAAAGTTGGAAACTTTGGATTTGGCAAAAGAAACAAGAGAGGAGAGAAGTTAGTGGAATTCTCAGAAGCCAACAGACTGTTCATTTCCAATACATTTTTCAAGAAACCGCCCCAGAGGAAGTGGACATGGAAAGGTCCAAATGGGACCAAAAACGAAATAGACTACGTTCTATCGAATAACAGGCAAATTTTTCAAGACGTGTCTGTTCTGAACAGTTTCAAAGTCTCGAGTGATCATAGTATGGTAAGATGTAAGCTGAAACTAAATACTAGACTTGAGAGAAAGAAGCTTATTAGAGGAAAAACCCCAGTTTTAGATCTTGAAAATCTTGGAAAACACAGACAGATATTCGAGATAGAACTAAGCAACATATTTAGCGCCTTGAAAGATTTAGAAGATAAAGAAGACATCGATAGGAGAAACAAAATAATGACTGAGATAATAAGAGAAACAGCTAAAGAAATAGCAGGCACCAGAAAGAAAAAAGAGAGCAAAATCTCAGATGAAACTAAACTCTTGGTGAAGAAAAGAAGCGAAATGAAAGAAGAGGAAAATTGCATAAAGAAGATTGAATACATAGAACTAAATAAAACCGTAAGGAAGAAAATAAGAGAGGATGTACGAAGATATAACGAAAATCTTGTTAGAAATACAGTCGAGGAAACCCAGAGCATGAAGAAATCCAAACAGCAGCTCATAGGCAAAAAGCAAATAATTGCAGTTAAGAGACCAAACGGGACCGTAACACGAAATAAGCAAGAAATTATAAACATATTTGAAAATTTGTACAGAGAATTGTACTACTCCGAAGAAGAACTAGGAAATGTAGGCCCAGAAGAAAATGATGTAGAAGTCCCGGACGTAATGAAAGAAGTGGATAAAGTACTTCGATGGATGAAGAACGGAAAATTGTCAGGAGAATATGGACTCACAGCAGAGATATTTAAATGGGGAGGTGAAAAAATGAAAGAGGAATTTTGTTATACAAGAGATTGGACAAAGAACGTGTCGAAAACTACAGACCAATTAGTTTACTGTCAGTTCTATACAAAATGTTCACCAAAGTTATTCTGAATCGTATTGACCAAGACTTAGATTTTAACCAGGGAAGGGAACAAGCCGGATTTCGTCGTGGATTAGCCTCAATGGACCACATACAAACATTGAATGAAGTTATGGAAAGGACTAATGAATATGAACTTCCACTATGTTTGGGATTCATAGATTTTGAAAAGGCTTTCGATTCGGTCTCCTTGTCAGCAGTACTTAAATCACTTGAACATCAAGGCATCGAAAGTTCATACATCAAGTTACTGCGAAACATTTACTCGACTGCCACATCTGTCATTAGACTACATCAAGAAAGTGAAAAATTTTAAGTTGGAAAAGGGATAAGGCAAGGAGATTCAATTTCTCCAAAACTATTTTGTGCTGTCCTGGAGAGAGTGTTCCAGAATTTAAACTGGGATGAAGTGGGAATTAAAATTAATGGCTAATATTTTCATCACCTACGGTTCGCTGATGATATAGTCCTGTTTGCTTCAAATGCAGAAGAACTACAAACCAGAATGGAAGAACTGAGTAACGAGTGTTCGAAAATATTCCTTAAAATGAACTTAAGTCAAACAAAAGTAATGTACAACAAACATGGTGCAAAGAAGGAAGTGAAGATTAACGGAGAAACAATAGGCATAGTGGATGAGTATGTTTACCTAGGCCAGCTCAAAACATCGAATGCAAAGTTGACCGATGAAATAAATAGAATATGTAAAATGGCGTGGTGCTCTTTTGGAAGACTACACTTTATTTTCAAAAGAAAACTATTAATATGTCTGAAGCGTAAAGTTTTTAATCAATGTATCTTACCTGTAATGATGTACAGCTGCGAAACTTGGACATTGAATGCGCAAGCTACTCAAAGCTTGGGAGTCACACAAAGAGCAATGGAGAGATGCATGCTAGGAATAACCAGGAAGGAGGGACAGGAAGACAAATGAATGGATTCGCGCTCAAACAAAGGTAGAGGATGTAATCAAGACTGCGAAGAAGATGAAGTGGAGATGGGTCGGTCATATAGCTAGACGAACAGATGGAAGGTGGACTACAAATGTACTACAATGGATTCCTAGAGAAAAGAAACGACCGAGACGACGTCCAAATGTAAGATGGGTAGATGAAATCAAGCGTGTTTCAGGAGCTACATGGATGAGGATAGCAGCAGACCAAGATATGTGGAAAGAAAAGGGGGAGGCCTTCATCCAGCAGTGGATGGAAAGCGGCTGAATATGATGATGATGATGATGAGATATATGTAAGAGAAAAGTTATTTTTCGTAAAGGAAAAAGTATAAGCAAAACCACACTAAGATTCGATCCCGGATCCTTCGCATTGGCTCTCTGACATTCTACCAACACGCCAAATTGGCAACTGAATGGAAGCAGCTGCTTGGCACTCTTTAGTTGTCATTATATACAAGTAGCTAAGTGTGAAGTCATGACAATTTCTGTCAATACTGAAATGAGACACCCCAGAAATGTCCGCCTGATGTTCCTAACCGGTAGTCCCGCAACTGATTTATGTTCTTAATACGCAAGATTTGTTGAAAAGTTGAGAAATATGTTGGACACGTGAGAGCTTCCTGTTTCATATATTGCCAATTCGCAGGCAAGCAAAGTGCTGAATTTTACCTCTAGCAACATGAAACGAAAATAAAATACACAAAATGAAATGAAAATGCAAAACCTTTCAACATTATAACGTGAAAAGGAATGACACAGAAATGAAATACAAAAATTACAATTTGAAGCTAATCTCCATTCAAGAAATTCGAACCTAGATTGCTTTTGTAGTTCGGACGAGTGCAAATCTATGCTAAAGATAGAGCCATCTAGTAAGAAATTGTCAAAATTGATTTGGGAGACGCGAAGGAAAGAACCAGTTGTGTGCTTCTTCTCCTCGTTGTAAAATGCGTTTGCATTTTATTTAACTTACAGGTTAGACTGGGTTACTGTGTATTATCGTTGTTTTTTTCTGCTACCTTAAATTGATGTTTCATAAATAGAAAATAATACATGATTGACCGTAATATAGAAGTCACTAAGACCACTTTGAATTTTCCTAAAGCCTTCGAAACATTATGAATAACATTATCGAGTTTAAAGCTGTTAATTTGTAAACTAAAATATATTTCACTGCAATTACAAATAGAATGGTTAGTTACGCCAATGTGAAAAAAAAAGAAGGAATTACAACCCAAAATATAGATAATTACGCCTAAAATTATACAATTTTTGGCATATTAACTGGAATTTCGGGGTGGGAGTGTAGGCCAACATACATACATACGTTACATATCGCTCAATGTAATTGTTTTTCGGTATTTTGATATTGTTCGATATTTCAATATTATTCGGTATTTCAGTATATTGATATCGTTCGTTATTTCGATATTATTGGTATTTCGGTATATCGGTATCGTTCGGTATTTCGGTATATCAATAATTCAGTATTCAAAACATATTGAAAGTCGGTATGAAAGTCTCAATACCGAACAACCCTATCATGTGTTCCCTTGTTTTGACGAGTGACTGTTCATCCGGTGTTTATAATTAGTTTTGACTGTTCTCCAGTCTTTTTTGGTTTATTTGCATTGGGTGGTTGCATGTCGCTCGGTGCACTTGAAAGTTACAATAGAATAGTTACTTATTAAATGATTTTTGCTACTTCATAAAAAGAAAGGAAGTTTCTTGTGCCTAGTTCTAACAGAGATTACATATTGAAAAGACGGTGTTCCATAGAAGTTTTGGTTTCAAGACTGTTCATTCGCTCTCAAGTATGTCTGTTTCTACATCATCAACTTAAAAATTAGGCAATCCTGAATCAGGGTAGTTTGTCCCTTGACATTCACAACAACATACTAATGAAGTTTTATGTGCTGGATAGGCTACAGTATAAGATGTATCCCCAAGAGTCATGTTGGTCCCTTTGGAATTATAGGCTTAGTTTATTAGTTTAATGTACACTGAGTTAGCTAAACTCATGGTATAGTCACATTACCTAATATCTGGCCGGGCCCCCTCCAGCTCTGCAGAGCGCAGCGATACGGTGTGGAAGCGAGTTCCCAAGTTCCTGGTAAACTTTCGGAGGCAGTTGACACCACACAGTCTGCACAGCGGAAACTAATTTCGGCCTATTCGTGGGAGGATGATCCAGTGCACCGTGCACGGAGCCTGAGTTCAACGGCATCCCATATATGCTCGTTCGGGTTCATATCAGGGCTCCGGGGTGGCCAGTTCAGTCGTTGGACCTCCCCTGCATGCTCTTCGAACCATTCTCGGACGACATTTGAGCGATGTGGCGGCGCATTGTTACCTAGTAAGACTGCAAGAGCGTCAGGGTGTTGTAAGGCCAAAATCGGGTGGAGATGGTCTCCAAGCAGCTGATGATACAGCGGACTATTCAACGTGTCTTCCAGAATAACCAGAGGACCTATTCCATACCAGAAAAATGCGCTCCAGATCAACGTCCATTGACCCCGTTTCAGCCTTCCTTGAGCACGCGGGCTCGGTTCGACCGACCTTGCTCCAGACCATGACTGATACTCCACCGCCCTGGACCACACCCTCTTGGCATGCGGGATCCATCGCTTCATGAAATATGCGCCACATACGGTGCCTCCTATCGGCATGATACAGCTGTTGCAGTGTCCATCCGAGGTGATTGGTGGCAAATGCAAGCCGGAATGTCCGATAGTGCGGAGTTAGCAGAGGCACCCATGTAGGGCGACGGTTCCCATACCCGAGGGAACGAATGTTCCGACAGATAGCCCACTTGGAGATGTTTCTTGCACGGACAATGTTGAATTGGGCCGTCATTTCTTGCACTGTCGCCCTCCTGTCTCTGTTGACCATTCGTTCCAAGTGTCGCCAGTCTCGGTCATCGAGAGTGGCTGGACGCCCGGTATTGTGTCTGTTGTGGACTATGACGCCTTCATCCAACCATACTCGGTACATCCTGGACACGGTTGAACGTGTGAAGCCGAATTCCTGCACCACCGCCGAAATCGAATTTTCCATGCGTCGGGCACCCACCACCATGTCCCGTTCGAATGGCGTAAACTCACGACGATGTTGCATTTCACATGAATCACTCACACAGCCACTTTCTATAAGGTCTCACGCACAACTGGAGCCATCGCGGAGTCCTGCAAGGAGCGTGGAACACACGTGGTGTCCACCCGCGGATCAGTGACCTACTATCCCATGAGTTTTGCTAATTCAGTGTATACCGGTTCAAGATTTTTAGTTGATACTCTACATAACATGGGTTTTTACCATTGCTGATCTGCCCGGAAGTCCTATTTACTTTTCTGCTTATGTTTCTCCTGACAGACAACTTACAACTTTGCCAACTTACCGAAATTATAAGCACTAACAAAGAGAATAACAAATTATAGCTGACCATCGCATGTGATCGACTTTACCCGCACAGATCGATTTTACGCTCTCCTACGGCACTTGTAGTTTCTCAGTTGTTTTGTCCTTTTTCATTTTCTGAATTTGAAGACCTAACGGGAATTCGGTATACGTCGCTACTTCATGTTAGTTTAAATATAAACAAAACAACAGAGAAATAATATTACTATGTCACTGTAATATGTTCGCAATACTCTACAGGTTTTTGTTTGTTACAAACCGGAAAGGTTTTCCCCCTCAAAGATGTAAGCTTCTTCTTTGACATTCGAAGACGTAGATTTTTCACACACAACAATTTTCCAGTCAGAGATTCCTTATTTTCAATACAATTTTAACTTAAAGTTTGTAGCAAATGTTTGTACATAACACAAAATTAAAATTATCAATAATTCAGTTTTATATTAATCAATTTCCATGTTTTCACCATCAACTAAAAGGGGTCCATCTGTTCTTGATTTTCATTGTGTCCAATATTATCTCAACAAACAGAATAATACTCTGAGTTCAGAAAGCACTTTCCCCAAAGTTACCCCATTTTCCTGGACAACTTTGCATTTGTCAATTCTACACTTTAATACTTCTTCCCAAGAAAGAGACGTAGAATTCTACTAACTATGTGCGTACATCCTCACGTCAGTTTTAATTGAGTAAATCAGAGGAGAAACTAGAAAAAAGAACTGAGAATAGTTCTAGGAAATCTGGGTGGAGGAAATTTAGGTGCGGGAAATATAAACACGGAAGTCTTTGCGCATGGAAGCTGTGCATAAGATTATTCATAGACATGTTATAATGTATGAACCTCTAGTATGAAAGAAAGCAGAGTTTATTTTACAGTTAGGGTAGCCACACATAAAAAAAAACAAGTTGCAGAGGAGCGGAGTGAAGAAGCATAGTGATGCTGTACTATTGTCATATATTTCTGTACGCTTCGCTTTGTTTTACAATGCTTCGCTTGGTGTGCCACATAAGTTTAGCACGGCATCGCTCTATACTTCCCTTCGCCCCGTTCAACCTTTTGTGTTTTCGTCTAACCTTTATATTTGAGAATAAAAAAAAAGCCAATTGCAATGGATTTAAATGAAACAACGTATTTGGAAAGGGAGGGGGGTTCGAAATAATCATACAGGGTATAAGGACTTGTACGTGTGATTTCTTAATGTTGCACATGCTATGACGCCTAGCGAACTCAGATGTTGCAGTCATAAACGAAAACGTGACATTTTCCCCATTCCTTCGCTATTTGTTAAAAAGAAGTGCATAAGTTCACTGCCTAAAAATTTAAATTAAAAATTCAAGTTCATTTTACAAAAAAAACCAACGAAGGACAAGCATAAAAAGCTGTATGTCCTTTCAAAACAAAAATGCATGTATCCGTTACTCTAAAAGAGTTCATACTAAAACAAGTAAATTTTAACATTGTAAAACGAAAACTACTGACGCTAAATAGGTGCAATTTGGACATACACATTTAGTTTGTTGTCTAGAAGCTCAGCTTAACTGTTATTCAAGAACACCATCTTGATCTTGATCTAGTCATAGGACTTCTTCGCAGTCCATTATTAATAACCCCTAAGACTTTTGGTGAATAGCAATTTACAACGCTGTATCTACACTATTGGACAAGATTGCCGTGGCTCATAAATAGCAATAATAATAATCGTTGCGCTGATAACGACTAATCGGAAGAAAGCGGCATGGCAAGCCAAACCAGGGAAGGGGTGGGGGAGGTATAGCGCCACAGTGTCCAGATTACTTTAGTATACATACTTTTAATTATATTTATTTAAAAGATTTTTTAAAATAATTGATTGATACCAAAAGTCAAAATTATTTTAATTTGTTTTCTTCATGTTTAGCTACAATATTTAGTGCTGTTTTACTATTCTTAAGAATTCTATTTGAAAGCAAATTTCAAACGACGTATCCTTTGTGCCAGACTATTTAACCGGCAATGAACACGATGAACTTCAATCTACACAAACAAATTCTTGCGAAGTCTATTAGGTCGTCAAGTTCAAGAACGAATTTAAATATTAATGAATAACTACTTCAGCCTTCCATTACCCCACCACTCTCAAGGTCACTCAGTTCACACATCATTGCGCAGGCTAATCCCAGGAGGATGGACGGGATCCATCTCAATCGCAACTTCTTCAGCTGCATGTCCGTTGCATTTTCATTCGCACTTCATTCTGTCATATCAATTGACTTCAAGTGTTGTGTTTCAATACGCTTTCTCATCTTCGCTCAACATATCATCATCACAAAAGCTTGGATCATATGGAGATAAGACAACTCAAGCAACCTAAGACAATCGTTACGTACCTTGGCTGTGCGTAATGTGGATTACAGGACTTCGTCGTAAATACCGGCGCCTCAATATGTTGTTAACCGTGCTGATGGGACGAAAACACGATATACAAAATAACTTTGACCTTGACCTCATGATGAAAGTCTGTCCCTATATAGATCATACAAGAGAAGATTCAGTCTTTCGGGCAGGTTAACGCGAAACTTCATTGAAGTGGCAGACTTGTCATTCTCAACATGAAAAATGCATGTGAGGTTCACAACGATCATCTACATGTGGTTGTGAGTTGAACGCACTCGGAAAACGTTTAGTTAACCCGCATGGTTCAACGCCTACGAAGATTTGTGTTTACATTGTTATATATATAATCACAACACATATTTATTTACGTACGAAGGTTTGAAGCCAAAGCTAATTTTACATAAAACCTGTTCTATCTTTGAGGTTAGTGGGTACGTAGCGCGCGCTGTGTGCGGAAAACGAACGTGATTTCTCCATTCACTTTTACTGATCGCAGTCCCGCTCCCCTCACCCACATCCGTGAGCTTTCAAGTTCCGTTTACGATACGCGCGACACGTGTATCAGCTGTTCTCTGACCTTGAATCTTTCTAGCCAAGCAAAAAGCCCATCCGATTCGCGCAAATCTCACCTGCCAGGCAACGATAATAAATGGAAGGAAATTTCATGCAGCAAAGGGAAATTTAACAAAACATTGCGGGGAAAATGTTCTGTTCGTTGCCAACAAAAAGATACAAGCTACAAAATCCCCCTGACAAAGTTATTTATGTCTCATGCAGTTTCAAAAGTTTGTCTCGCAAAGAATATATTCGCATCTCGCATGAGACTTCTTGCATAGTTTCGCGGTCTTGCGAATTCAACGTCTGAGTTTTGTCCTCTTATTCCCCCCTTTTAAAATGGCATTTAATACCAAAAGCTTGAAATCCAGGTTTCTAAAACTTTTAGACAAGTGTAGTTATGTAAGCTTTACATCGTTTTAAAAATTATATTAAAAGATTATTTATATATTGCTTACATATGGGAAGATCAATTAGATCATGAACATAAGATTACGCGAGAATGAAAGAAGTCTCACTAGACTTCTCGCACGAAGTCTCCCTTGGTTCATCTCGTAAAAATATTTCAGATCTCATCTCTCGTTCTCGTCTTGCCAACATATTCGAAGTCTTGTCTCGCCCCCATCTCTACAGGTATTCATTTCAGTATATCCTTAACATTGCATAATATTTCTCAATATATTATACATAAAATTCAACGCCTGTTTGAATGTTTGTTTCTTTGTTTATTTGCTTGAACGCTTTACTATTCCACTCTCCTGAACGGATTCGAACAAAATTTGACACACATGATTAACTACGGCATTGGAAGGTTTCTCCTCCAAAAGGGCTGAAAAGGGTGTTAACTTTATTTTATATGGACCAGTCTAGTAACTTTTGACTTCGGACCGTTACGACTCGATCCTATACATCTAGTTTAAATCTACTAACATCCATAGCTGCTGTGATTCGAACCCGGGACGTTCGAGTTGTTGGCCTAACACCTTAGACCCCACGGCTATCCGGTCGGCCTGAAACGGGCATGCGATGCGATCACTTAATACACCATGATTGTCAGGTATATCCTTACAGGCTGAGCAACCCACATTGCAATACAGTTTGCAGCGTTGCCTACATTAAAGTGGGCAAATTCGCTTTTAAATTCTTCGATTCAATTAATTAGCAACTTCTATCTTACAAGGGAAGTTCTTAAGGTTAATGTAAAGCAACGATCTCCAACAAAAGACGGCAGCACTACCTCCGTATATGTCTAATGTACTATCGTGGCCAATATAATCTTTACATGACTTTATTATACATGATTTTTCTCCAAGCCTAGAAGATAGGTCACCCAACTGAAGTTGAGTGGCGATGTGTGATTCTGAGAGTGTGTGCGTTTACAAGAAAGGGTTGGAATTGTATTTTCTTTAAGACAAAACATTATCACATGTTCTGGGTTCCGGAAAGATATTTATGATTTCCTGTAGTATGAAGCAAATAATAATATAACTTTAGAGTGCCCCATTTCAAACATCAAAAGAGGGAATGTAATACTATTTTTACTTTAGGTGAACCACTGGTTCAAATTTACTGAAAGATGAAATTTAAATTGTTCAGGAGAAATGATTCTTGCCGAACATGGAGAAACGAAAATGAACGTTCAAATCTATGTTTACTAGCTAATTATCTCTTTCTTAATGACTCGCGTATTCCATAGAACACTAACGTTATGCACGAAAGACAAGACAAAACGTCTGTTTCTATCAGTTCTTAAAAAAGGGGCACGATATTTATGCTTTATAATTTCTGATATTATGTTGTTATTTATGTTACAAAGAAGATGTAATATACAAAATAATATGTTGCGTGCTAAGTTATAGTAAATGTCATCATCATCATCATATTCAGCCGTTTTCTATCCACTACTGGATGAAGGCCTCCCCCTTTTGTTTCCACATATCACGGTCTGCTGCTATCCTCATCCATGTAGCTCCTGAAAAACGCTTGATTTCATCTAACCATCTTACATTTGGACGTCGTCTCGCTCGTTTCTTTTCTCTAGTAATCCACTGTAGTACATTTGTCGTCCAACTTCCATCTGTTCGTCTAGCTATGTGACCGGCCCATCTCCACTTCATCTTCTTCGCAGTCTTGATTACATCCTCTACCTTTGTTTGTGCGCGAATCCATTCATTTGTCTTCCTGTTCCTCCTGGTTATTCCTAGCATGCATATCTCCATTGCTCTTTGTGTGACTCTCAATCTTTGAGTCGTTTGCGCATTCAATGTCCAAGTTTCACAGCCGTACATGTCAGAACGCCCACTGGTCAGATCGCCCACTTCTGAAAATGGTCAGAACGCCCACCCAAATGGTCAGATCGCCCACCAAAACGGCGAAACACCCAAATTCAGAAATGGTCAGAACGCCCACCGGTCAGAACGTCCACTTTTAAAAATGGTCAGAACACCCACCAAAATGGTCAGAACGCCAACTATAAAGGTCAGAACACCCAAATGTAGAAACGGTCAGATCGCCTACTGGTCAGAACGCCCTCAAGTAATTATGGTCAGAAAACCCACCAAAATGGTCAGAACGCCCAAATGTATAATCGGTCAGAACGCCCACTGGTCAGAACGCCCACCGAAAAGGTAAGAAAGCCCACCACTCTTAATGTGTACTGGTCAGAACGCCCACTGATCCGAATATACAAACAAAAAAATTAACAGCGTCCAACGCTGCAAACATCATATCCTTAACGTTCTTAAAAGCTGTCAGAACACCCACTCTTAAAACGGTCAGAACGCCCACTCTTCTAAATGGTCAGAACGCCCACTCTTCAAAATGGTCAGAATCACCACAGTGCAAACATGATGGAAAAAACTCGTAAAAACTTTTACAAAGTCTATATTTTGGTGAACATTTTGTATATAACTGACAGTAGACTATCTGATATTTAGCTTTCGATGCGTCTTTTTTGTTTCCTTTCTTTTACAACAAAATAGCATTATTCCAACTTGACAGTATTTCTCTTTTCGTCAGGAACATTGAGAATAATTTCTCAAGTTCCTCTTTTCACATCCCCATTTAAAATTCTCTGTTGAGAGTCCATCTTCTCCTGGTGATTTTTGTTCTTCGTCCCTCCAATTACTTTATCAACTTCTTCTATCATTACGGCTGAGACATTTACATCATTTTCTCCTGAAATCTTTTCCTAGTTCTTCTTCGGAGTAAAACAATCATCTGTAGAAATTTTCAAATATTTTTATAATTTCCTCCTTACTTCTGGTATCTTAACTGCAATTATTTGATTTTACCCTGTCATGAGCTGCTGTTTTGTTTCTTCAGGCTCTTGTTCTCTTCGATTGTATTTCTAATAAGATTTTCGTTTTAACTTCGTACTTCCTCTCTTATTTTATTTCTTACGGTTTTATTTAGTTCTATTTACTCAATCCTCTTTATGTAACTTTCCTTTTCTTTCATTTCCCTCCTTCTCTTCATCACGTTCAGTCATAGACCTCATTGATAGATAGATTTAGCACGCTTCCGTATTTCTGGCTGCCCTAAAACTAGTGGGTTTTTGTACAGGATCACATGATTTTGATTCTTCTGATAGGTTGCTCTACGATCGACCACATAAGAGAATATGAGGTCTATCGTTTAGTTTCTTTTGAGATTTTGCTCTCTTTTTTTCTTTTTGATGCCTGTTATTTCCTTTGCCGTGTCTCTTATTATCTCATTAAGTATTTTGTTTCTGCTATTGATATTTTCCTTTTAGAGCGTTGATTTTGTTGCTTAGTTCTATCTCGAATATTTGTCTGTGTTTCCTTGGATTTTCCAGATCTAAAAGTAGCGGTTTTCTACTGATAAGCTTCTTTCGCTCAAGTCTAGTATTTAGTTACATTTTACATCTTACCATCCTATGATCACTCGAAATTTTGAAACTGTTAAGAACAGACACGTCTTGAAGAATTTCCCTGTTATTCGATAAAACGTAGGCTATTCCGTTTTTAGTGCCAGTTGGGCCTTTCCATGTCCACTTCCTCTGGGGTGGTTTCTTGAAAAATGTATTGGAAATGAACAGTCTGTTAGTTTCTGAGAGTTCCACTAACTTCTCTCCTTTCCTGTTTCTTTTGTCAAATCCAAAGTTTCTCACTTTCGTGCCCACTCTTGAAAATGCTCAGAACGCCCACTGAAACGGTCATAGCTCCCGCTCTTGAAATTTTCGTACTTTTATGGGGCTAGTTTTGCACTTGGGCATCGCGCTTAATGAAACAAAATGTGACCTCTTGTTTTTTAACCTATATCAGTAAACTTTGTAAAATTTCAAATTGCGTAACTGTTAACTTGCTTTTCTAACATATTGTAGAATTTTGTTAAATTGAAGTAAATGCAAAAAGCATCAAAAGAAGAGCAATCAATTCCTTATCATTGCCCAGAAACAAATGGTTTTTATTTTACAGAAAAAAATGTAAAAATATTGGCGTCGGCCGGGAATGGAATCGGCGACGACGGATATCTGACAATCGCGTGTCGCGTAACAATGGCAGCTATTCGCCGGTGGATCTACAGATGACACTTCACTTTAATGCGAGGGTAAGGAATTCACTATTTTTTCTTAGTGTCCGCACCTCCCGCTGAGCTTATGGCTGTAGCCTCCTGCTTTTTCCTACGCAGGGTAGCCAGTCAAGTTCCAGTACTTACCAGACACTTCTCAATTCTCTAAAGTACAAAAGACTGTCAAATAACTTATAAAGGACACACTATGCGTGTAGATTTGCTCGAAAACGTACTCGAGTGGCCCATATATTTATTAATAGTGATTTATTTTCTCCCACGTGTAGCCAGCCCTCCATCCTGTAACTATCACATATTCACATTAAAAAATTGAATATGGGTAGTTGTAGAATGTAGACTCATTATGATACACTACATAGTCTGTCGACATTGTTAATATTTCATTGTCTGTGTTTGTGTGTATTGATGAGTGTTTCTATGTATATGTATTTTTTGTGAATATGTCAATATATTGCTCTGTGTACTACTCACTTTGAACGTATATTTAAGGTTGATTGGAAGAAAAGTTCTATCTGCATTAACTCCGCCATAGTAAATAAGGAGAAATAAATATCTCAGATGTACATTCAGTAATTCAGTCACAGCCTACCCATCCCCCGTATTCCAGGTGGTAACGTCAGTGACTTCGGATCGAATGAATATACACACAGGTCGAAACGCACGGCCGGCCATTCTGTCAGTTTCCCCCCGTTTTACCAGCCGAATGCCGGGTGGTAACTTAAGTAAGGAACATGCCGCTATCTTCCCATACTTTCTCCTACCTTATCCCGGCCTGAGTCATAGATGTTTAAAGACGTTAAATAAATTCAAATAAAAAAATCAGACCCAGAGAGAGAGTCCATTGAACGGAATGGTTCCAGTCCACTTTACCAAAAATTATAGGCTCCATCCTTTGAAGGTCACAAATTTATTCAGGATTTTAATAACCCAGTCAACTAGACCCAGCTCTCGTGGACTATTGGTTATGTTCGTTGACTTCGGATAAGCACGAGGTGGCGGGGAAACTTCGAGCCCTGTTCAAGTCGGCTGTCCTGACAGGCTTTCTAAGACTTTCGCCAGTTTTAAGAACCGAATGCCCGGATGGTACCTAGAAACTAGGCCCTGACTGTTGCCTTCACTTTTCTTTCACCATAATAAAGAATTACAGGTGACCCCTTATAACCCTAAGAAACTCTAAAGGTCAGAAATGATGAAAACTTTAATACATTTTTCAACTTCTTTAAGTCGGTTGACAAAACAAGTGAAAAAGAATTTTGACCTTGACCATCACCCTTCTGGGGGGGGGGTATAATTCTGAGAACGGCTTCAAGCGAACTTTAACTCGCTAGTGCAATAAACAGGATGGGGTGAATGTACTCGCCCCTGCAAGAAGGTCGGCCTTTTTGATTCACATCAAGAAATTACAAAATAATTGAATGATAGTTGTGCTGAGGACTTTGATGGAACATGCTGAAGCTTTCTATGATTAAGTGTTCGAAAATTACGTTAACCAAAACATCGAAAATTACGTTAACCAAAACATCAGTTGGTAAAACGTTGGCTTTGTATTCGAAAGGTCGTGGGTTCTATCTCAGCGGCCGACCATCTTGACAGGTTTTGCGAGGTTTTTACTATCACACCAGAAAAATGGTACCTTCAACTTAGAACTTAGCCGACTCCTTCCCGTATCCTTTCTCTTACTCTTCTCAACCGTAGCCATAGCTGCCTAAAGGCCATATATCAATTCAATTCAATAAACAAAATAAACCTTTTCCTTCTGAACTATGGTCCAAGTTCTCAGTAACTGCGTTTTTACTATAAAGGGAACCAAGAAAGCTCTGTCGCTTTTTGTGGAGGTCTGTGTTCAATTGGCCCTCACAGCGAGAGTTGAATGCGAATGGAGATCAGGCGAAGGTCAGTTTGTTGTGGGTATAGCCAACATACTACCTGGTTGTGGCAGTTCAGTTACATCGTGAACGTGAGGAAGGATAATGTGAACATGGAACCTCCACAGAGCGTCATAAGGGCGTGTATGCTGTACGAGTTCAAACTGGAGTCAAACGCAGCTGCAGCGGGGCGGAAGATACGCCAGGCCTTTGGTGAGGGTATCGTGACTACGCGGACAGTGCAACGGTGGTTTACCAAGTTTAAGGACGGTGACGAAACACTCGAAGACGCACCACGTGCAGGAAGACCAACACAGGTACCAAATAAAGATCTTCAGGCAGCAATTGAGGCGAACAGTGGCCAGACATGTGAGGAACTGAGACTACAATTCAGTGTGAGTGGAAAAAACATTCGGCAGCATCTCCATCAACTTGGGAAGCACTTCAAGTTGGGTCGATGGGTCCCACATGATTTGACTTCGGGCCAGAAGGCAACACGAGCAGACACCTGTGTTTCTTGGCTGTCTCGTCTGAGGAAGGAGCCATTTCTGTACAGGGTGTTGACAAGTGATGAGAAGTGGGTCCTGTACGAAGCTCCACGGCGCCGTCATCATTGGTTAGCATCCCATGAACCGGTTCCAAAACAGCCGAAACCAGTACTGCACCAGAAGAAGGTCCTCCTGTGTGTTTGGTGTAAGGTCCTCCTGTGTGTTCTTACCTTTATACAAATAACTGCGAGGCGTCTAGTTCTTTCTATCTGTTACTATCTACTTCAGTAGTAATTGCTTATTTCTTGAACCAATTTAAAATATTCCTAATCGAAATTTAGAACATTTGTAGGTTTCCCGCTACATATGCAACGAGAGATGTAATTAAGGGATAGGTCCTCCCCTCCCCCGAATTAAAGAGTCTAATGCAGAATTAGTATAATTTCATTAGTTAGCTTCTTCGTCACATTGTTTTATTACGTTCCGTATAACTCCCCTGGCTTCACTATGAATAGTTTGTAATTTTTTGCACATTGAAGGCATTATCGAAGAGATAACAAAGTCGCACGGAGCAAAGACGCATTAGAAAAAAATCACAACAGCAGCGGACCAACACTCACGCTACACTGACAATCTCCGAGATGACACCGAGGTGATAATTTTTTTCATACGTCTGGCAATCCTGAAATATCGCTTGGGTCGGGAGAAGAGAAGAAAATTTTGGGGTACTGGACTCGTCTAAAAGGAAAAGGAAACACACTCCTTGTACCCACTTAGTCACCCCGCGTACGCAAACAAGTCAGAAGCCGTCTGTACGTCAGCTATCCGACAATTGCGGCTGCTGAACTTCCCATGTCTTCCCCAGGGTTTTTGGACACTGCAATTCAGCAGTTACAATATCTGTTTTATTTTAAGCATACTGCATTTACCTTTCTAGGCCACACTGGGAGTTACAGCATTACCTATGAAGGATGATGTTCTGCAGGTATCACAACTTTCAAGCAAGTTCGAGAGAACGCAACGGCAAGGTCTGTATTGTGCGAACCATTGTAGCCTTCATCGGAAAAGATTAAAAGTACTGGATAGTCTGTTTCATGTGAAAGACAGTCTCAACGCAAACATAGTATAACTAATCAAAGTAAACATATACGGTACACACTTTACCGAACCTGATGGTCCAGCTGAAGTGTGAGCACTTTAACTGAAATTCGAGTTCAAACGCCGTAATCGGTAACCGTGACTGAGGTTTCAATTGGACTAACTCAGTCATACAAGTAGATCTCTTGGATAGCATCATAGATAATGGCCGACGTGACCAGAGTTTTAACCAACACCACCACATCAGTGTTTTTGCGGAGTTAAAGCTAGTCTAAGACCCTTGTTGCTCTCTTCTCCATTCCTTTCTCCCAGAAAAGTGCTAATCGAGGGACATTTCTTCTTATAGTAGTAACGGCTTTAGGCCTTAGCACATGCCTACATAGCAATTTTGACCTAACTCAAAAGTGAATGAAGCTTACTTTGAAAGGTAGGACAACTTCATGCAAGCGTAACAAAGTAAGCGAAGAAGGGTTACATAAGGTTGGGTCAAGCAGCCTAGTTTACAAGAATCAAGGTTGTAATACCCTTGAAAGGGTAAGAAAAAATATAAGTTACTTCTTTAAAAAAATAAAAACCGTTGCCTTCAGCGAGAATAGATTTGAGGACTGTTGGCACGTCAATCCGAATGCAACAGTCTACGGAATCACCCACCCTAGCGTTAAATCTACTTAGTTCATCAGATCATTCATAAGACACTTGTAGTAAAAGGGTGGGAGTTGGCGAAGGCTAGCTTACGGTAAAAACATTCCTGGCACGTGATGTGACTTCAAGCTATTGAGAACTGAGAACACAAGAGAAGTGAAATGAAACAAAATTGAAATAAATTTCAAGTTTGATTAGTGTCCTTGCATAGCTGCTTGTTTCAACAAGCTTGACTCGGGTTGGTTATAACAACCTAGCCACTTACGTTATTCCAAAATTTTGTTTCATGCTTGTTTATCAAGTTCAACATAATATAAATTTGGTAAACTCAAAGCATGTGACTGATAAACTTGTGCAAGCTAACATGCTATCTGGGGGCCCGTCAACTCATTAAAAAGTAAAATTTAAAAATGCTTACCTGGCTGTTCGTTCTTTTACTTAGTACGGCAGTTGTAGAATTTCACCAAAGACGTGCTTTATATTAGTGTCCGGAATAAATATAACACCATTTGTAAAAATAGTAAAGGTTCCCTGCACGATGCGCACGGGCCCTGAACGGTGCATGGGGGATGTGGAGGTAGCCAGCTCTGCAGTTGAGGAATATCTACCTAATGTGAAATATTTTCCATTTCATACTTTGCCTGGAAAAGTATGGATGGATTAACTGAGAAAGGCATGAATTGATTGCATTTAATATTTAATTTTACTGTTTTGTAAATTTAAATGGCTGGATTTTATTTAAAATATTTATTGACATTGTTACATTGAAATGAAATTAATTTGGAACCTAATTAATTAATTTGGAGTTTACTGCTGTGAGCTTTCGGCATTGTTGTTGAACATCTTGGAACTAACCTATAAAATGGGAAAACGTCAGCAATGTGTATATGAACAATCAGATTTAATAAGTGTTAGTCTTAGCAATTCCACGAATGTTATACCGGATGGTAAAAATTGAAACGTACCTTGGATTTATTGTAGTTAATGCAATCGACTCTTGGAAGGTATATGATTCATATTTACACAAAGAAATGAAAAAATCGTTAGTACCAATGCGTAAATTACTAATTAGCTTCTGCTTTGGAGTTACTTAAAAATTCACGAAAATAGCCACAATTTTACTTCATTTTAACATTGAATTATTCAGCTAAAAATGTAGGAATTTAAAAGAAGGTAAATTAAACTTCGCTCTTTTCTATATTGACATAAACTATTGTTTGTTCGTTAATAATCGTCCTCGCGCCCTGGCAAGCATTATAAAAATCGGACCCAAATCGATCACGTAATTATGTCATTGCCTGACGCTTCACATATAAAGAAGTACTATACACTGCAGAATACTTGATGAAAAGTAAATTGCTTTTGTATGGTGTTTTAAAGTCAAATGCTGAACAAAAACATTTGAAACTGTTTTTCTAATCCCAATAGTTTTTTTTTTTTTTGTAAATCATTAACATAGTCAGACGTTTTCAAATGCTGGTGACTGTGCGACTTTCCATGTACTACGAAAAGTACTATACACTGCAGAATATTTGGTGAAACGTAATGTGCCTTCATATGGTGAGTTAGGGTTAAATGCTAAAAAAAAGTATCTCTCAAACGTTTTTCTCTAATCATAGTAAGGATTGTGGAAAACATTAACAAGCAATACCACGAGACACAAACTGACATTCAGAATATACTTTTCGACTTAATTGCGGCATATCTCCGAGAGGTTCAAAAAATGCAAATTGGACATATAATATGCTAGCGGAAATACTGAGGATCACGTTCTCGATTAATTAACACGTATATATGAAAAATACTATTTATTTTATACTATTAAAGTTGCCGTCACGCACTGACATTTTCATAACCCACACTAACATTTTGATATTCATTTCCCAAACTCTGAAAGTATGAGCCGAACAAAACTTTTTAGTGTATTACTTAATAGGGGAATGTTTAAAATTTTATTTTCATAAAAACAATACCAGGTTGTAGGTAGTAACCGCATATAGGGGGGAAAAAACAAAGCCTAACATACTGGGATCAGCATGCAATCGAGTTTTAACTGTAATTCTTACCAAGCCTAGAAGACTAGAAAAAAATTGGTCATTCATTTCTGTCAATAAATAAAGAAGAAAGCCTTAGTATAAGGTAAACGCACCAGTAATGGATAGTGTACCAGTAATGGACACTTGAAGAGAAAAGTTGCAAAATACGATTTTCCTAAGAGCGGCAACCATTTCCCCTATCATTTCACCTACATGGGAACATGTTCTGATGTCACTGAATATTATTCGCTCGCCATTGGTTTCATCCGATATGTCTGACATGATGTTCAAGTTATGTCCATGGTTGCACCTACTATTGCATGCATTCTGTTAAGCAAGTGATTAAGGTGAAAGCTTTCGTATTTTATTCATGAAATTACAATTATCCATTACGAAATATCTCGATTTCGAGTATATAAATGATCAAACGAATTATAACTTGTATCTGTTACGCAAAGCAGGAGATGTCCATTACCGGTAAGGCAAATTCAGTTTTTGTTCAGTTATGGACACTCACTATTCGTTACTGTGTTTAAATCAAAATCTTTGATTGACTGAATTGATATTAACGTCCAAAGCCTTCTGGTGATCTTCTAAGAACGAGACTTACAGTTTTGGTAAAGTGGGCTCTGAACCACTCCGTTTAACAGTTCTCAGGGGAAATTGAAGTCATGAACACGCGCGCAGAAAATGAGCGTGCTAAACTGTTCGCAACTCCGAGTGCGAAATCATAATTCTGGTAATTGTTTTATTTCAACTTGGAAAAGATTATTACTCTTCATGACCATTAGGGACCAGGAAATTATTAGGTCCCATTTTGTCAATGATGGACGTGGGATGTCCATTAAAGAAGAGATTTGTTTTGATATTGGACATTATTTTGATATTCATGGCAAGTTAGAATTTGCATTATCATGGCCACAAGGAATCTATGGCTCAGGCCTGGATAGTGTAGCGGAAAGGAAGCGCGAAGGAGTCGGACAAGACTAAATTGAAAGTGCCACTGGGGCGTTTGCCTGTTATGACTGAGTGAATATAGACGTTAAAACCTCAGTAAGGATGGTCGATAGCTGTTTTCGAGCCCAGGACATTCTGAATGATTACTCGGAATGCTATGAAACAATCAGGTAATCGAGGAAGAGCATTAAACTTATAATCCTATTTACTACTTATATTCGAAATATCAGCAACGATTATTTAAATTATTTTGAGTTGTACGGTCTGTCCATTACTGGAACATCTAAGTTTTGTACAAAAACAATGTTAGACGAAAATCGTGATTTCCTCTCAAATAGTGTATGTTGATGAAGCTAATGATTAGAAATCACTAGAAGAAAGCATGGGGAACGTGTAACATTCCCATTTGATCAATACATTTAAACTGTATTGGAGTTAAAAATTATAACGTTGAAAAGTGTCCTTAGTGTCCATTTCTGGTGTATTTCCCTTATATTGTTTTAAACTTCGTATTCCTACATCTATTATTGTAAATCTCATTCTTAAATCAATTCTTTTTTTAACTTTTTAAATAATCTAATAACAGGAGCTTACTATGCATTTGTACTATGACTTGTTATATTATTTTTAGTAAACACACGTCGTATACCCACACTGAGAGAAATCGAGGGTCTGAAAATTACATTCCAGCATTGAGTAAATATTGAGTAATATTGAGATATTTACTCAATGATTCCAGTCATGGTTTTTCCAAAAAACCCAAATTCTGTGAAAACTGACAGTAATTTTGTTACTGTTACAGTAATTTTGTAAGAACTGCAGTACGCATTTTTGTATTATTCCATTCTAAATTTAGGTTTCACGAAAAAGTCATTATAATGACAAAATAAAAGGCACTACGGAAAATTAGTACATGTATCCTGCTGAAAATACATTCTCGGCAGAAGTCTAAACTGAGAAATGTGAGAAAGTCCATACTCTCTGCACTTTTAATCACGTAAAAACTCACGGATAAACTACATGAAAGACATAATGTACGAAAAGCATGATGAGCAGTGTGAAAGAACAGTAAGCGTAAGGATAATAGACACACTTGTTCTGATGGCTCATCGGAGGAACAAAAGTAAGATATGGAATGTTTCTGTGTTAATTGGATCAAACTTTAGCTCATTGGCTTTTATGAGAATAATTAAAATGAAGATTTAATCAATAAAAAAGAGTAATGAGTGAACATTGCACGTATATTATTTTTGAGAGTTTCAAAAAGTGGACAACAGATACTTTTGGTACGAGGGAAGCGAAGTGAGCAACCTTTTTATATGTAACTAAATTTGTGTTTTATTATTTAGTTATCAGCACAGGATTTAATGTCGTTGAGCTTTCATTCGTAACTAAACTATAACTGTTGATGTATTAGTAATTTAATGTTGGAAAGTATTAAGTGCATCAAATGGATGTACAGTCTTTGTATGTCACTATGTTGTGGAGTGACCTGCTGTTAAGAGGGAAAATTACGTAGAATCCTCTCTTTAATAAATCTTTAAATAAGATGTGGTGGAGCATTTGATTGTGGTCGCCCAGGTTCTTGGTTTTCATAGGCAGATGTCTATAATATTAGTTGCTGTGTAGCTGGTTGGAGAATTTTACATGATAATCATCGTAGGGTCCTGTAACTATTACATTCCCGGCCGTACAATTTTCCATTCTTTGCATGTAAACTGTACATGCATCAGGATATCTTTACATTACTACATTCTTTACTGATAAAATTACATGCCTGGCATGTATAACATGTCATTCATTCTTCAATACATGCCTGGCATGTACGTTCAATACATTCTCATTGAACTGTAAAACATACAGGAATTCTTGTGGAAACACGATTCGTTAGAATTTCTGTATAAATTACATTCCGGGTAAAACCATTCTGGGGAATGTATTCGATAGAGGCCTTCAAACGAATCTTGTTTCTACAAGAATTCCTGTATACAAGTACGTAATTACGAATAATTTTTTTCTCCGTGCAGGGCTGCAGCTTATTTTTTGCAAGGGGAACAATATCCAACTTTAGCTTCTCCTTCGAAGGAGCCAAAAGTGTAACAACATCTCCTCCTTATACTCATTTGCCGCCCCCCAATCTGGCGTTTGGGGGCGTGATACCCCTAGACCCTTTCCCTATGTGGCGCCACTCCCAAATTCTCGAGAACACCTTAATTAAAAAAAAAAAACTTTAAAAACTTAACAGTCATAAACGATGGAAACCGTGCAAAATTCCACTTACATCCTCCCAATTTTGTATTTACACCCTCAAACTAAAAGTCCTGATGGAATCCCTGGCAGGCACGTGCCCCCTTTGCTCTTCCTTATTTGCAGCCCTGAATACCTTCCAAGAGCTGATTGCACTAATCTACAAAATGTTCACTGTATGTTTGACTTTTTACTACAGGGCTTCACTTATTCGTAAAATCGCTCTAATATGGATTTAAAATGTTTAACTTTTGGAATACAAGAGTTATTGTATTATATTTTACGGCCATGCATTATATTTTATAGTTATATCTCATCTAGAATCTGTAATTAATCCGTTAGTTTATTTCTATCAGAATGTACAAAAATAAAGCAATACTTTCAAGGCAAAATCATCTAATACCGGTAATTCACAAATGTCAGTGCATGACGAAGAGATGTCAGTGCGTGACGCTGTGTTTTGCCTCCTATACGTTCATTATATTAATATATTCTGGATTTTTTAAAATGGAAATTAAACTTAACACATTCATCTTGAATGTCTATTTTTAATTTTTGGGGGGTCCATACTTTCAGAGAATTTCGGGAAAATATATTTCAGAGTGTAAGTGCGGGTTGCAAAAATGTCAATGCGTGACGACAACTTTAAGATTAAGATGCTATGGTACCCTAAACTCCCTCGAACGCTAGCCCACAATTAAAAAACATTGCAATGTTTTAACAATGTTCTCCCTCATTTTTAATGTTACAAACTTCAAATTTTACCCACATTGGGGAGGGTCACGCTGGGAACCGCATTGGGTTGAATTAACACAGTTATTTTTTACTGTGTGCATTACCCATCAAATAAGTCAAGGGACGGCAACTTTGTAAAGTCTATCGTCTTTCAAGACTCTCGAGACGAGACCGAGACAAGACCGAGACCAACGTGTCGAGACTCGAGACGAGACTGAGGTTTGCAATCGAGACCGAGACCAAGACCAAGACCGGAATTTTCAGATCGAGACGAGACCAAGACAAGTCTGTCCTAAAACACTCGAGACGAGAACGAGACTGATGCCAGTTTCGTCTCAGTCGATACCATCCCTAGTTGCAGATCCTCTCGCTTTGGAAAATATTCCTTGGCAGAGACGAGAATCGAATCCCCACGATCAACAGTCAGCGACGGTAACCACTAGACCAGCAGCCAGAAGGTAGTCGGGAAGGTCTAATTTGTAGGTACCATCCCGGCATTTCCTTGGTTGACTGAGGAAACACTATTATTGATTTTTATAACGTCCCCTGAAATTTACATATTTTCCCCCTAAACGAAAACTCCTCATACTCACAAAAATATGTATATAGCATACTCAGACACACCTTGCAACCCCGGGTACTAATTTTGGATATGTATGTTGTTTCCCTACCGGAACTGTCATTTATCACTAATTCGTTGCCAAAAGGCGAGTCGAACACAAATGTGCCTCCCAAACTATAGCAAGTTGTGTTATGTGTACACTGTGTGTACATTATGTTAAATACCAAACTAAGTAAAACAAAAGACATGGCTCTACGTCAAGTACCGGAGAAGCGCTCTATCATCGTTACTCCACTAAATGCTTAATATTTAGTGATTGCTTATATAACACTAATGAAACTCTGTTATAAATTTTCGGTGCCTTCAGGGAAAGAGTTATTCAATTAAAGATTGTCTATGCCTGTATATACGAAAAAGTCCCTGTTTGATTTTTTAAACATCCTTCGTTGTAAGGCATAAAATACGTTACCCAGTGGCAATTATATATATTTCCCTTTATTTTTTTTATCACTTTGTCACTCGTTTTAGGAAAGGAAACAAGTGTAAGAACTTTATTGAAACTTAAGATTTGGAGGGTTCAGAGTAACTTACGCTACAGCCCTAATTTGTCCGCAAGGAAGGTATGAAAGGCAACGACTCTGGCAGTTATTTAAGGAGTCATTACGGAGTTCATCCTGTGTGAATTAAAGAAAACCAGAAAGACCATACAGATCTGTCTTTGATCTTGTGCCATGCCCTCCAGTGACAACGCGTATGAAACTATCTTCGCCATGAGACTGCAGAAGCTGAAAATATTGAATTTCGGTCAATGCATTCAAAATTCATGTCAACAGCAGTGATGATCTTTCATAACAGGATGCTTACTGTTCTTGGTTCTTTCAACGCCATTGTGCACATCGTGTCAACGAGATGGTGACTGCAACTATCTGATAATTTTTAAATAAATAAATTATACAACCTTTGGCTTGAAATCACAAGCCTCGGGGTCGATCCTCGGTGGAGACTTAAATGAATGTCTCTCGAAAGGCCGTCCAACCGTAAAAATCAAATCCTAATCAACTCAAGATGTAGAATTACTAGCGACTCCATCAAGGACAAACAACAAGTTGAAGGAAAATGTGTAAATGAAACATTTAACAATTGCAACCAGTGGTCGAAGTGAGGCGGTATGCACCGGTATGGCATACTAGCTGTGGTTTTTGAGAGCTAAAAGCATACCGTCACTGAAACACGGTATGCGTGTTGTTATATATAACTTTTTGATATGTCGAGGCAAGTATTAGGAAAACATACAGTCTCTATTTCTCTCCCACTTCGAACACTGATTGCCACATAATCAGCCAAAGCAGTGCCGGATCTAGAAATTTTCCTATGGGGGACAAAGTTAAATTTTGCCGCCCTTTCCACCACCCTTTTGCTGCCCTTTCCATTGTTATTTAGCCAAACAACACGACCGGAAGACGCGACAGCCACAACATTGTCTCGCATCACGTAGTGTACTTTCTTCTCTCGAGCCTGTCCTGGCATCGCCATTACCAGTGTCAGATCATAATAGTAAATACGGTCGTAATTTTAATATGCCAGATTCTATTTTGTGTTCACTTTTCCTAATAAGTGTGCTAGGAACGATTAGTGGAGATTAGGAAGGTCAGATTCGGTTCTTTTCTTTTCATTATCCCCGATAGGACGCCGCCATTTTAAACGTTGTCTTACGACCGTCTTTACTATTATGATCGGCGTGTGCTTTTACTAACTCCAGTAAGGTAGTAGACCTTCCTATCTGACTTGACTCGCCGTTTTGAATTTTAGAGATGAAGGTAGGTATATGGAATAACATAAAAAATGTCTTAGCGCGCCGGTATTGAAATTTTAAACACGTTTAGGTCTATTTCAATTTAAGATGCGATTTTACTTCCTAGGAGCTTTTATTTTTTGTTTTTAGCTGTTTACCGCCCTCTAAACGTGCCGCCCGGGGCGCTTCCCCACCCCCCCTAGATCCGGCACTGAGCCAAAGCCACCTAGGCTACAACCAGTTGTTAAGAACAAACATTTGCAGCGAGGTGCGACACCTGTAATTTAATCGACCATAACGGTTGGCGTTGATGATTTACCTGAACCAGCTATTACTTTACACTGAATTCTGCCATGCTAAAAGTTTGCTTACGACAATCTCCCTCTTTTGAAATCCGTGCAATGCTAACTGAAAGGAAAGAATTCCATAGAAACTAACCGGAAGTGTTGCCTGACAGTTACAGGAAAGCTGTAGGTAATTTACCTATCCAACGTAACAAAGGTCTTACGAACAACAATTCGTATATTTAAATACACGAAAAGAAAGAGGATTAGGGTTGCCAACTGTGGAAAATAGAATTACCGGCACAGCTAACTAGCTTTGAGGGGTTGCATAAACCACAGGGGATAGACACAGATCCAAAAAAGCACAGAAGAGTAAAAGTGCAACTTCTTGTGCAGAAAAAAGACGTAATCGAAAATCAGGATTGGTGAACAATACCTAAAACACCATTTCCCACTGTAAAATATAAATATTATAATTTAGAATACCTCAACTTGAACAGCTCAAAACTTGACGCAACTAATTAATATGATGTATTTTCCCAGAGAAAATATAATACCAAGTAAACCACAATACCAGCAACTCAAAGAAAATAATTAGAGCCATATAATGTAGGCCTACCTAAAAAAAACAGAAAATTTAATCAAAAATGGGGGTAATACTTCACATAAATTGTGCAGAGGGATAGCAAAGAAATTAATCCGCTTCTTTTTCTCGAACAGGACAAATAAAAATAGAACATCCAACAGACCGGGAAAAGGGTGAGTGACAAATCTGAACTGGAAACTTGGATTCCAGATCTGGCTATCTTCTCTGGCAGAGATTATCATAATTCATAAATAAAATAGCGGTCAGTGAGACTTCTGTATCGGCCACAAATTTTAATCACAAAATTGGTACAATTTCTAGCCCTACCGGTGAAATGCCGGCTCGGCATCCCTTCCCCTGAATAATAAAGAAAGGAAATTAATAAGTTTCTACGAAAGAAGTTAAGAAATGTTTAATGCGATATCCTTCTCCAGCATAGTTTAGTATTTCAGTTCTGACAGTTATATAAAAGCACTATCCGTAGGTTAATATTTTATTTCACGTGCTGTTGTTCTAGATGTAATTTTTTTAAAAAAAGTACTATACGCTAGACAAGTACATCAAGTTGTATCTTGTTAATAAGCGGTAATAGAATAAACGATAAAATTAAGGGCAGGTGTTCTATTATGAAAATAAAGGTTGAATCCGAGATTTTAGTTTTTTTTAATATATATATATATATATATATATATATATATATATATATAGGTAACCGCAAAATCTCTATGAAAGCCACGAGTAAGAAGGTCAACTAATGTTCAGAAAATTACCGGTCGCAATAGCGCCGGTGAAAGCTTGGTACCGGTCACCGGCCCAATAGAAAAAAATACCAAAATTTCCGGCCAGACCGGTAGAATACCGGCTGGTTGGCAACCCTAAAGAGGATGTGGGTAATATCAGAAAGTAGTGAATGATAACACTAATTGACAAATTCAAATATTTTGTTGACAATTACGAGAGAAAACTCTAGAAAATATATGACACCTACGAGAGAAAACTCCAGAAAATATATTGCCACCTTCTCTTCCATGGACGACCGATGAAATGCAGACTATAAAGGAAGATTGCAATCCTCTGTTAGTTAAATTTGGAGCGAAGGTCACTATAAAGCACTACAAAATATAGCCTCACACACAACGGCATATAATTATATCGAGACTCATGACAGCTATGCGGCAGAGTTTGTGTTGCAGATAGCAGTTAGTCGTACCACCGTAATTAACCAAAACTTTAAACAAACGACAAAATGAAGAATATTTCCTGTACAAAAACACAACACGAATCCAAGAAGACACAGTAAATTAAACATTCCACCGTGTGTACAAAGTACGCTGCTTTTCCAGCAGAGAGCGAAGACTTCTTCCCTCTCACAGCTACATCTCGTCTGACAGAGAAAAAAACAGAACGTACGATTAGAACAGTTATGTTCCTGCCTTCGACGTCAGCCAATGAGAACCTCGCGTGACGTCATACAGGTGACGTCCCACCGGCATGTTTGAAAACGAAGAGATACAGGTGAAGACCCTGTGGAAGTTTCAATAAACGAAAATTGTTTCACAACATTTCCAGCGCCGTGGTAATCACGTGAGAAAGGTCTGGGAGAAGGGTAAGGGGGAAACAGTAGGTAGCATCAGTAATATGACGTCAGAGGGAGAGCCCCTGCACTTTTTGCCTTATAAAAATCATCATTGCATGCTTTCAACAAATCAGTTGCTACAGGTTCATCTACAAGTAATATTCACTCAGCCGAGTGCATCATCTACGCTGATCTAAGAGTTTTTTTTTTATCTTTGGAAGTGATAGATACCGGCATCGATCCCACGAGTTCCCAGCATGTCTCCTTGTGAAATTAAGTGTCATGTAGGTAGTCAGCATGGCTGCCGCTCAACAATCAGGGTTATGATATTCATTGTGACAGCAATCATAATTCTAACAATCATCACCGATATTGCAAAAGTGGAAGCCAAACCAACACGGCACCACCATCGGTCAAAGAATATCCATCACGATCCCTCTGGAAGGCATGCCAAACATAATGGTAAGAAACTGTCGCAGCACAGGTCCCGTCGGCACGAAGATTCCAGGCATAGGAAACCCATTGAAAGCGTTAGGAATTCCACTTTCTGCGAATACACTGTGACTCCCGATATTGACAGCTCTCGCATACCAGAGGTAATCAAAATGGTGAAATGTGTAAATAATGGTGCCAAGTGCAGTGATAGTGGATCTTATACGTGCACCGAAGTATTTGCGAAAATGAACGTTACGTATCCATCGAAAAACACTTCTACGGAAATAGAGGTATCCTATGGCTGTGTTTGCGCAGCTGGACGAGGACTTCCTGCTACTCCCCCTGAAGGTCCAGTAAAACATTGATAAAAAAAAAGTATATTCGAAGTTTATGTGATTGTATATTGTGGGAACTACTGCCCATACTGCCGTATAATCTAGTCTATCTCTCCACATGATCAAGGCAAGAACTAAGTTACCTGTGTGTTTAATCTGACAATTGGAAGCATGAAAAGAAG
Organism: Lepisma saccharinum; assembly: GCA_022664845.1. NCBI lineage: Eukaryota > Metazoa > Arthropoda > Insecta > Zygentoma > Lepismatidae > Lepisma > Lepisma saccharinum. The sequence continues at coordinate 34,104 of JAGDQP010018198.1, forward strand.
AGACAAGTGATCACTCGCACAAAAGGTACGACTGATACAAACTTATTATTTAAGTTATTTTCTTATTTAAAAAAAGAAACGAAAGACTTATGCTCATTATCTGTGATAGTTCGCTGAAATTCCATGATTGAAGCGATAAATGTTAATAAAGTAGAAATTAGCAAAGTTTACAAGTTATAAAGACGATAATAGAAAATGTTGCACTTACGAAATTTTTATGTGTGAAACGCTAACTTGGTACGTTACATTCAAAGGAAGAAATTTCCATTAAATTAAAGTGAAATTATTTGTTGAAGAAAATCAGTGAAAAACCTACTAGGTAACACAGATCATTATTTGTTAATAGTTTATAGTTTCCTGTTATTAAGTCTATGAATTCCCTAAAGTAAAAAAAAATAACAAAAAGGAAGTAAAGAGAACCAATTAAATTGCTTTGTTAATATCACTTTGCTACAGATGCAACACAGCACAAAAAATACGTTTTTCATAAATTTTCACAAGTTAATATCACTATTTTTTCTTGTGTAAATACACTTTAGTAACTCATCATTTGCACCGTTTTAAAAATTGTCTTAGAATTTATTTTGTAAATTTTCTTAGAAATTCAAACTAGAAACTACTAATTTTTTGTGGATGAGTTGCAAAATGATAGAAACTTTATCCTAGTTAATAGACTGAATAGTACCTTGGTAAACACTCATCTATAACTACTATAGATGTAAAAAAAAAATCTTATAATACTTATTTAAGTAATCATGCTATATTCCATCCTTATGTTTTGTTTTCACAAAGAATTGCACGTGTCGTAAATAACACTCAGGTATATTTTCAACTGAAAAATTGAAGTTATACTTTTACAGACTATTCTACACAGCAAAAAAAAAAAAAAAAAGTAGTCTATAAAAATATAATTTCTATTTTTACAAGTTGGAAATGTACCGCAGTTAGGTACGAAAAGTATAATTTAAATTGTGACAATAAAACGTAAGGACGAAGGTATTTTTCTGTTTTGCTTTTGGAAACAACAGTGAATGCAGGAATGTTTGGTCAGTAATGTATAAGAACAACCGTTAGCTTTGTTGGTATTGGCAAGTCACCAATTGCACTACTGTATATCGAGTTTATTTGAGTATCAAATTTTGGCATATCATGTGTAGGTAGTGTGCAATCATCATAACATATTGTAACAAAATTGAGTTTTGGTTCCTGCATATTTTAAAAACTTTTTTTTTAATTTCAAATCTTGTCTTCTCTTTTAATTTCCTAAAGAACAAACGCTAGTAGGCCTAATTCACACAGTAGGTTTAAACATTATTTCTCAGAAAGACACTTATGTATCTTTTGCGCAAAAGCATGAAAATGAACAAATTGGTCAGACAGAATTTAATTAAGAATCATTTTCTTAACAAAAAAAAAAATATAAAAAATATAAAAAAATCACAAAACCATTCTGTGTACAGTACATCTTTAATTATCGAAATGGAACAGTTTAGAATGTTGTTCAATAGACTTACATTAAGACCATTACATTTTAGAAATAAGAGTTTATCAAAATATATTTTATTTAAATCACAAATAGCAGTTCAAAACTATGCAGCCTGTAGTATGTACAGTATTGTTGTCTCATATTGAGATATAATGTTCAGTATTCCTAGTGCATATTTTTAGTGCTAGTCTTTAATGTACAAATAATTTATAGTATTACAATACCACGTTCTTTCAGTAAATATGTTGTTATTGTTGTGGTTATGTTAACAAGTTTTTTCAGAAATCACGCACTAATCTTAAAAAAAAAAAAAATATTAGTAATTTAATATCTATGGAAAGCTTGGTTGCTCAGGAGGATCGTTAATTGAAAATTGCAAAATTTAATTTTTGGAGGCGTCTTAATCATACAGCGAGTAAATTACATCTGAAACAAGGTATGCACGTACGGCAGGCATTCATTATAAGTTCTTAAAGCTCAAATCTTAACTGAATTCAAGTTGTGTATTATTAAGTGTACTTATTACAAACATTATCAAATTATGCATGAGTCGTGTGAAAACATCTTATCTTTTAATCAGTAGTAGTACTTACTTTTGTATTGCCTAAAATATTGACAATAGTTAATTATGTTAGTTATTAATTACAAATGACCACTTTTCTCGTGTAATTATTAAAAAGCAGCCTGTCAAATCACAATTGGCCGTAAATTTATGCTGAAAATGACTGTGTAAATCTGTATTAATGTTCAGAAAACTATCATCAAATGAAAATTTATGTTTCAATTCCTGAGCAGCTTCGATGTGTGAATGTAAATTTGAGGAAAGGAATATTGTGCGTGTATATGTGTGCGTGAGAAACAGAAAAACACATACATTTGACCGAGGTGGTCGTGCAGCCTAAGGCGTCCACCAGGTTCTGGGTTCGAATTCCAGCTGCGGCATGATTGTTTGTGGATTTGAAACTTAGATCATTAGTTACTAAAACCCACCAAAAAATTGAAAGGAAAAATGAGGGAGAGACGGTGTTAAGTAATCAAATGATTTTTAAGCAAGTGTTATGTCACTGACGTGTACATATTAACCTATCAGTATTTATTTAATGATAATTTATTCTTATTTATTCATTCCTTTTTATCTGACAAATGTAAACTACATGCAGCGCAGAAATATCAGTTATTGTTTTCGGTATTATTCGCATACATTTTTATATTCTGTAGTACATAACATTGGTACTATAATGCAAAATGTTTATTACATGCTTTAAAGAAAATGACATTGCTGGCTGGATTCTTCAATGTCTTATTACGTTGCATTTATAGTTCACTTTAGTTGAAAAAAAATATCTTTTAGAAAAGAAATGTAAATCCTGAAAAATAACCAAAATAAGACTGTAATAAATTCTAAATTATAAAGATCCAAGAAATGTCAATTTCTATAAAGCATGT